>VWZW01002475.1:1123012-1166726 GCA_013397115.1 Edolisoma coerulescens | reverse complement strand
GGTGTGAGGCTGTATTTTGGATTTGTGCTGAAAACTGTTGATAACACAGGGATGTTTTTGTTATTGCTGAGCAGGGCTGAAACAGCATCAAGGTTTCTCTTCTGCTCCTCATCCCACCCCACCAGTGAGGAGGTTGGGGGTGCACAGTGAGTTGGGAGGGGACACAGCCAGCACAGCTGACCCCAGCTGACCCAAGGGATATTCCATACCCGTGGCATCATGCTCAGCGTATACATTTGGGGGAAAATAAAGAAGGGGAGGCGTTTTGAGTGACAGTGTTTGTCTTCCCAAATCACCCTTCTGTGTGATGGAGCCCTGCTCTCCTGGGGATGGCTGGACACCTGCCTGCCCATGGCAAGGGGTGAATTAATTCCTTGTTTTGCTTTGCCTGTACACATGGCTTTTGCTTAATCTGTTAAACTATCTTTATCTCGGCACATGAGTTTTCTCACTTTTATCANTGACCCAAGGGATATTCCATACCCGTGGCATCATGCTCAGCGTATACATTTGGGGGAAAATAAAGAAGGGGAGGCGTTTTGAGTGACAGTGTTTGTCTTCCCAAATCACCCTTCTGTGTGATGGAGCCCTGCTCTCCTGGGGATGGCTGGACACCTGCCTGCCCATGGCAAGGGGTGAATTAATTCCTTGTTTTGCTTTGCCTGTACACATGGCTTTTGCTTAATCTGTTAAACTATCTTTATCTCGGCACATGAGTTTTCTCACTTTTATCATTCTCTCCCCCATCCCATTGGAGGTGGGGAGGGAGCAAGTGGCTGTGTGGGCCTTCGATGCTGGTTGGGGTTAGACCATGACATGCACCGAGACAAGACTGAGGCCAAGGACTGTTGTTTGAGACAATAAATAGATCTGGTTATCACCAAGTGCCAGGTTTTGTCAGAGACCTCTCAAAGAGGAAACTAGTACCTCATTGTTACAGGCAAAAGCCAGAGCATCTTTTTTTTCTTTATGCAGAGTGATCTCATAAATTTCTTGAAGAGCAAGGAAAGCTTCTAGAGGTCTTTGGTTTGAGAAGCATATGGAGAATTTGAGATAGAAAAGCCATTCCTGTGCCACTTATACTTTGCATGCAAGAAGACAGATTATCAGAACAATCCCAAGGAATCGGGATTAAACTCAGCTGTAGCCACTAAATTAAGATTCTACGACACAAACTGATACTCCACGGCTGTACATTTTGTTTAGGCAGCTTAGTGTCCCTCCAGTAATCAGTGTAGCATCTAAACTGAGTGCTGTGTTCCTCCACTATTTTTAAAGCTTGTGATCATAAACACCTCAAAATCGTTTTGAGTACTATTCTTTTATTCACTATTGTCACTTGAATTAGCAGATGTGTAACTTTACCTGACTTCAGTAGGTGGAAAATCCCTTCTCAGAGGGGAAGTCTGTAATATAAGATACTCTAAAATAAAGTTAGAAGCTGTCCCTCTCTCTTATTCGCAGGTTAAAAAAGGGAAAAAAGAAAAGACTATTTCTTCTTAGCCTATTCATAAGTGCATAAAAAGTCAATTAAGACAGTCCATAAAAATTGAAGAGGAAAGGCTTTAAAAGTCCACTTGATAGGTTTTCTATTAGACTAATATCTTAAAGCTTCCTTAGCACTTTCCACCAAATCATTTTATTTGGCTATATGAACACCTCTGAGGCTAGGTATTACATCTTTTTAATATTTGAGGAGATCAGCAGTTTAAGTACCAGACCCTTGGAAAAGTCAAGCAACATTGTTAGACAATGTTTATAAAAGCAATTAGCCCCAGAGGAGTAGAAGCCTACTTAAAGCAGAAATAAGTGGAGTTTTCAGAGTTTTTAGGGGTTTATTTAACTTTCAAGATAACTCGTGTCTGTAATACAAAAATGTAAGATTAGACTTAATTGAGAATCAAACTACAAGTGGATGAGAACACAGCAAGCGTGGTCAGCTTTAAAACATCTTTTCAGTATTCTTTTTTTACACTGGCTTCTCACTGTATTCTAGATAAAATCCAAATGGCTTTTTTCACCCTACCATGGCTACACAGCCCAGTTCCAAGCTAGCTGAGAGACCTGGAGTTCCCAGAACAGCTTCCACACATTGGATTCAGCAGCCTCAACCACAAGAGCTCCAGGTGCACATTTTCCAGTATTACCAGAACAGATCAAGATTATTCAAAATACATCTTTTCTAAAGTATCCTAGGACACCACTCCCAAACTTCAGCTACACAACACCATTAAAAAAAATACTTGTGGTTACTGCATGAACAGGTTATACCCTTATTTCAGAAAGTTCAGTTACACCAAAGAAGTAACTGGCACTGGCTTTGGCACTCCTGGTCTCCATCCCAGAGCTGAGTTCAGGCCGTTAAGTTTTGAAGAAGAAAATCAAGGCCTGGAATGCAACTCATTTTTCTGAGTTTGCTAGATGGTAAAGATTGCATATGCTGTTGTGCTTCATCCAAAAGCTAAAAAAATAATTGAAGCTAGATGACTGCTAAGATAGGATAGCAGCTCCAAGAAAAAAAAAGACAGTAAAAAACCATTTTTTTTTTCAGTGCTGCTATGTAAGACCATCAGAAATGAGTAACAAGGTTCTCTAAACCCATCTAAATGCAAAGACCAATCGAAAATATACAACCGCTGAGAAAACTGTACATTCTTCAATATGTTTTGATCTCACCATCACTCTATTATTTGCTTTGCCTGAGTTCAGATTCAGTTGCTTGCTCTTCATCCATGAGCTAATTTCATCTAAGCATTGGGTCATCACGATAATTTAAGTTACATGAAATAGGCAAGTGAATGAAGTAAAGCTGATTATTCAAAAAGACAGAAAAAAAGTGACAGGAGTTTTAAAGCTAGATTACATGAATTTTGCTCATCTCAAAAATGCAGGAAATTATTTTCCTTGAATTCTGCAAGATCAAGTGTGCCACTGATTAAAACTTTGTCTACTGAAGTGGAAGAGCAGAACACTGATGAGTTTGATTGTCCTGCAAGCAAGATATTTTCAATGAGACTGTTAACAAAATGAAGCCACTATGATAATTTAATTCCTAGTTCAGGCCTTCCAGCAGCTTTTCAACATGAGTAATCTCCATCAGTTCAATACCCCCAAAATTATAAATACCAACCAGTGAATACATGCCATTCAAATGTCAGCAGGCATGAACTTATGAGGTAGTTCGCAACTTCTATAGCCTCACCACCAATTAACAATGTAAATAAATTGCTAAAGCCCTATCAGATTATAATTTCCCCAAAACAATATTCCTGTGATTATGTTTCTGTGATTATAGTTATGAAGTAACTAATCAGAGGTGGGGGGGGAAATCCTAGAATAACCCAAATTAGCAGAAATCAAGATGGTTGGCTTGTCATGAGTCCCTGCTTCTAGTGTAAGTATCTTTACATCTGAGAACCCCTCCCAGCTATTCTGCCAGCTTCTGGGCACATTTGGCTCGTTAGCAAAGTACTGAGTGATAAAAAAGGAGTGGACTCAGCATTATTTTATCGGTCACGGTGAAGATGTTGTCTAAGGACTGATGTACTGAAAGGTGTGAGGAGATCTCATCAATGCTCAGACAACGAAAAAGGCAGGAGGCTACATCATTCAGCACATTCTTCAAAGCTCATTGATAAAGCAGTAGCACCTTCCCGTCACAAACTGTATTACAGATTCAAACAATATTTGGCTACTCCTTTGGCACTATACGCTGTACCACGTGGGAAGGAACGTGGAGGAGGGAGGAAGACAGACTCCCAGCCACACAGGGTAGAACTTGGGGAAATTGCATTTAACTGTCTTTTGCACGATCCCAAGAAAAGCTTTGATCAATACAGAATTCCATTTTTACACAAGAAATACCACAAAGAGGCAGCAAAGCTTCAGAAATAATTGATAGATATTTCAAAGGGTTTTGACAGAACACTAACTTTGGACTTCTTCAGTGACATCATATTTGAGCCAATTAAGAAAAACAAACCTTGCTAGGAGAAAACCTAGGCAGGCATTTGTATCAGAAATGGTTTTGCAGCTTGTAAGCCCATGTAGTCTTTTTAACATATTGGCCAAAATCAAGGGAAAGAATAAATTGTTTTTCTTAAAGCAGGTTTTTTTAATGTTTTTTAAGTAGTAAGAACAAAGATTTGCTGCTGACTTCGTTCCTCATTTAGGAAATTCTGCTCTGAGTCTAGAAAACCCAGCATTTATAGAGTTGTTTTTATGATCAAATTAGTTTGCTAAAAATAAAAGCAAATTAATTTCTGAGACCTCACTGTACCTAATGAGAGATCTAAACATTAGTCTCATATCAAGCCAATAGCCTACAGACATTTGGATCCTTAAGCTTGAGTTGCAAAAATAATATCCATTACAGGCAATTATTTTGTGAAGAACAAATGTAATTATGAATAAGATCTCAAAACGATATTTTCCTATTCACTTTTCCTTCCATAATTCTCCTCCAGAAACAAGCAGGATTTCTGTAGGCTGCAGAAGAGTCAGAACCACCACATTACTGTCTAACCTTGTATTTGACAATGCTTGAGAATGTAGAGAACAGACATTTGAATAGTGTTTGGATTCACATAGCAGCAAGTCCAGCAAGGAGCTTTAGAGCAGAAACACTTCAACACTTGTTTGCTTGTAAGGAGAAACTCTTCATTGCCCATAAATTTACAGAATATTAAACGTCAGTTTTCAACAAACAGGGTACATATTGTGAACATCAAGACTGGAATTTTAATTTCTTGCCAATTCTTCTATTTGATTTCTGCTCTTAATCAAATTATTTGTTTAAAGTATGTAGAAGTAGCAGTAATTTGAGTTTACTCCCATTATATTGTATAACCAGGAACGCATTGGAACAAAGCTGTCAATGCCCTCTTGGACAGCTGCTTAGAGAAACATGTCGTGACTCACTGCTTCAAACCTGCTGCTGCTGCTGTACAAATTGTAAGCCTTTCTGTACAAATTGTAAGCCTTTCAGGAAGGGTTCACAGGGCATTAATTTCTTTAAAAGAAGGATACTATCCCTGTCACAGTAAAGGCTTATCAGTTACTTGTTATTCAACATGCAAAATGAAACAACCTCAAAGATACCATTCTAAGGTTTAAAAGGTCACATTTAGTCTGTAAGTCTTTAAAGTTGTACACGAATTTTGATAGCAAACACTAGCATGTTCATAAAGCTGAAAAGGTTAGTATTTTTTGAGGTTAAAACTGGTAACTAATAGAAGCACAAGTGGTTTGACTACACAGCTGAATATTTAAATAGACAAAGCATTCAGGAAATATGTCCACCAGTAGCCCTCCACTCAATGGAGCCCAGTAAGAGCTGATGCTCTAAGTGTTTATTGTTTATGCTGCTGGAAGCAATGAGGCTGGGAACATTAATGGAATAGGCTCACAACATAAACACTGAATTCAAATGGAAGGCAAGAGGCCTACTTTTAGCTAAAGGAATAAGACCAACCCAAAATAACACATGTTTAAAGCCACAAGAAATATTTATTATCAACATTAATTTGTGCTGTTTTATTTTTCTATACAACAAAACTACTGCATAGCTTTCACAGCTGGAAGAACCACTCAGAGCTGAGATGTACACAAATGAAAATTATTTTATCATCTGTCCAACATACATTCAGTGTTCCTGAGAAACCACTATATTTGAGTTGAAACTGCAAGATCAGAACACCTACAATCAGCAGAACTAGTCTTATTACCGCTGCTACAGGAATGTTATTTTACTGCTGTTACCATATTTAGTTTAATCCCTTGATAGTAGAAGCTTGGATCTCCTTGACGCCAACCACTTATCTCAAACGCATCAGTGCCAATTAAGAGGCAGCCCAAGCTTGTCATTTGTGAAAGGAAAAGTGAAGAGAGGGGCAAATGCTCTCATAATGGTTTCATTCTGGTTTTAAAGCTGCTCTTTTCAAGCTTAGTAATATGAGACATTTGTATTACTGCGAACCAATGCCCAGTTCTAGGAACAGTTCCAGGAAGCATACACACCCCAAAACAAAGCCACCAGTGTCAGAGGTACTAGTAGAAAAATGAACTAGGTTGACCAAGTAGATAATTTTTCCCCTCTGCTTCACATAAATCTAATGTCACATACATAGTCATGAAGTTAAATAATTTTAGGTCAATAAACTACCAGAGTAAGTCAAATAATTTTGAAAGGTCAACAAACTACCAGAGTAAGATTATACTTGTAATGGTAAAATATGTTTATTATTAAAACCCTCAGCTGTTCTAAAACCAAGATAAATGTCTACTCCTCACAAACTACAGTAAGTGAATAAATTTGTGTACTTTAGAATATAACTCTCCGCTTTCTACTGTCATGGTGTGGCATGGCTTTTTATTGCTATATGTTATCAAAAATGAACTCGAGCAGTCTGATTACAAATTAATAATTGTAGCTGAACTGGATGGAAGGAAAACTCTTTGCCCTTTGACTTTTGCTACGGTATCTTTTCAAATGACACAGTGAAAGCTAATTTCAGCATTTTTGCTTTAAGCTGCATTTCTTATGGCAAATAATGAGCAGTTTCCAGTATGCACTGTGTAGCAGTGCAGGTTGAAAGTTACATGTCACAAACCAAAGCTGTGTCACAAGCCCTGATCCCAAAAAGGGAGGTGGTGATCAGACAAAACTGACCAAAATGATAGAGAACGTACCAACCCAGGCTGGCCCATGCCAGCTGCTCTCTAACTTCCATGAATGGGCACAGCTACAAAGAATGAAGACATTCCCGTAAACCCCAAAGGAACATCAGCATCTAGCTTTAGCACTGCAGTACATACAGATCTCCCAAAAGCAAGAGTTCAGGGGCTTTTATGACATCAGAACACTGCAAAGCATGGAGCCACCATTTATTCTTTTCCCTGACAAAAATTCTAAGTGCTATAAAATCCCTACAAATCTAAACACAGTATTAACTGGTCACTTCTTCCTATCTCCATAATGAAGATACGTACCTAATCACATGTACTTAGCCGTTAGTAACTACCTCTGTGTCTAACAAACCTAAATACAGTTATTACCTCACACTAATACTAGCCCTTTACTGCTCTGAGGTATTACACAGCAGCACAATTAAGACGGAAGACTTCCTCTTTTCAAAAAATATACTCTTTTCACTTAGTACTGTTTTCCTGTCATCTAATCCTTATTTTCAAAATCCATATTTTCAAAAGTCTCACACTATAAACAGTTTATTATATATAAACCAAGTATTTTCAAAAAACATCAGAATGTCTCTGATAAGAAGATCGCTCTAAGTAAACAACACATCATTTTTCTAGATTGTTCCAAAGCAGATAACCACTTATTCCTAAGGAGCAGTTCCTCTCTACTCCAAAACACTCGTACACCCTGGCTAGCAGTCTGAACACTCTGAAGTGGTGTCAGTAAGGCAGGGAACACAGCAGAACAGTAAATGCTGCAGCTGCTCGGGGCAGCTCTGTACTTTTACCTGGGAACCCTCACTCCACAGACCAGCAGAAAGAGGCCCAGTGTCCTGTAGTCAGTTGTGGCTTTTCACAGAACAAAACAGAAGCAGCTGAATTTCTATTTGACACCAGCAAACTCTTGATTTCCAACTTTCCCCCTTATTTACTGCATTCTGCAAAAGTATGTAAGAATAAGCAGCCAGAGCTCTGATGATAGGCAGAGCTGCGAGTATTTTTAATGTGTTTAAGAGGGAGGCAGTAACCTCCCCCTGCTCACAGATAAAGCAGTCTAATTCCTACGCCTCCTTCTTGGTCTCTTTTTGTTTCTCTGGGCAACCTTTTTTGACATTTTTCCCATCAGAAAAATGGGAACAAGGTTTTACCTTTTAACACTGAACTTAGAAAAACCCAGAGCTACTCTCAAACCCAAGTTCCTCTGCATGCATCCACTGTACCCCTGAGACAGCAGTAGCTAAGGAGGCAGCTCCTGATACAGTTTCCCTTTAGGAGTCAGGAAATATCTCTTCAAGAAGCCCTACTGTCCCTGTCATTACTCCTTCAGAGATAGATAGTGACTCCTTAGACACCTGGCTCCCCTCCCACTGCTATATGGCTCTAAAATTACATCAAAAGTGATTTGCAGTAACTCTAAGGTATCCACAGCAATTTAAGTGAGTCTGTTTTTCTGCCCTGAACCCTTGAATGCCCTCAGTTGAGATCAGTACTGGGCAGAGAACAGACTGCACCATGCCTGCACAAAGCCACTCCAGCCCCCGGGCCATTCTCCACTCCTTGATCCTTTGTGAAGGAATGACTCCATACACAGCACACACAGTCCCCTATAAGAAAAAGCTGTAGTCCTAAACCCAAGTATTTCAAGTGCTGTATTTCTCAGTTCTTCAGTAAAGGGGAGTGTTTTTCAGGAATACACAAGTGTCATGCAAGTATCAAATGCAATAGGTTCTCCAGGTGTCAAGGCTTCCATGTCTTCCTGAAGCACTATCCCCCAGATTCCATCAGCATCCCAGCAGGAACGCTGTTTCCCGTTGCTCGCAGGAGGGGTGGGGGCACCGGGCCTGCTCTGTCCCCGGTGACAGCTGGGACACCACCAGCCCTCCAATTAAGCCCAGGTGTCACCAGCTTAATTGGAAGGTGGCAGGGTTGCGCAGCTGTCAGAGGACATGAGTTTGGCCAGTAGTATTTGCATTCCTGGTAGCAAAGGCAGAGCAGTGAAAGATCCCAGGTCAGCTGTCACAGCCCAAGCTGAACTTGTGAGTATGACAATTCGAGGAAAAAGAAAACCACCAAAAACAAGCCAACATCTCTCCTGTGTCAAGTTCCACTCACAGCCACAGCCATCTGCTCCCCCCTCCCCAAGGACCCAAGCTACAGCAGCTGATGCCAGCTGGTTCTGGGGTCCCTGAGGCGTTTCATGCAGAGAACTGTCTGTGGCCCTTGCCAGACCTAGGGAAAGTCATGCAGAAGGTGGTTCTACACCGTTCAGCTGAAGGCTGCACACAAGTACTGGAGAAATTCTTACCTGGGGAGCCGCCCGTTTTCAGCATTGCACAAAGCAGCCCCCTCTGCTCCCCACAGAGGATAAGCAAGTAATCAGGAAACCCCACATATCCAGCCTGAGTCATCCTAGAGCAGGAATTTGCAAGACCAACATTTGCATGTTCAGGAATACTAGAGTGAAATCCAGTTGCTTAAGAAGTTCAGAATCCCTGTTTTAAATAAAATCTCTTCTAACTGCAGTCAGAAAACACAATCCAGTTCAACATTTTATGCAGAGTGAAGCTCTTTCCTTCCTTCCTACTGAAAATGGTTTGGTAGGGCAGGAAAGTCCAGACTCGTATCACACTCTCTCTCACTTAGCAAACCCGAGACAGACTCCCAAGTCCCACTGCATATTATAAATCCACTCAAATTTTAATCATCTGACATTTTTATCTTCACTATTACTACTTTAGTTGCTAACAAAGTTTTCAAAACTTCTCTACTCCCCATCATATAAATAGCAATTTAAAAAAAAGCTGGAACTGGAAGAAAATCCTCAAATTATTCCAAGTAATTTTATAGCCCACTGCTATGACTTAAATAGGATAGGGTACCCCAAACATCAGTGCCTTAAATGAGTCTGAGGTTAGTTACCAGCTCTGCAAATGTAACCTATTTTTTGCTTCAGCCTTACAGCATAACAACAGCACAGCTCTCTTCCTAAGGGAAACAGTTTCAGCAAGAGCTGATCCAGCTGCTCTTTGCCAGAAGGACCAAAGCTCAGTGTATTCCAGCGGGAGGGAAAAACTGAAATCTCATCAAATACATTAAACCACAGAATGGTTTGGGTTCAACCAGACCTTAAAGATCATCTAGTTCCAACCCTCCTGCCATGGGCAAGGACACCTTCCACTAGACCAGGCTGCTCAAAGCCCCATCCCACTTGACCTGGAACACTCCAGGGATTGGGCACCCACAACTTCCCTGGACAATCTGCTGCAGTGCCTCACCACCTTCACAGTGACAAATTTCTTCCTTATGTCCAATCTCAATCTACCCTCTGCCAGAGTTAAACCACTGCCCCTTGTCTTGTCACTGGTAAAAGTTTTTACCACAGGCCCTGGTAAAAAGCCTCACTCGTTCTTCTAAAACGTCTGGAGGTATTTTAAGGCCACAATAAGGTCTCCTCCTTCTTTTCTCCAGGCTGAACAACACCAGCTTCCTCAGCTGTCCTCCTAAGAGAGGTGCTCCAGCCCTCTGATCAAATTTTACTATAAATTCCTCATGGGATTATGCTGTCAAGTCGTATTTCACAAAAAATCACTATAAAATTACAACGGTGCAGTGTGATTTGACCTACAGTGTCACTTATGCTACTGTTTGTGTTGATCCTAAACAGTACCTCAGCACTGCCCAGCACGGCAATTTCTACCTGGCCACACACACTTCACTTTATAGGACACGCTACTACAGTTCTGTCTGAGAAATATTTAGGGCTATGTTGGAAGAAAGCATTCTCCTAAGACATCTGCATGCATTTTGGTTTTTCCTAAATAATTTTAACAAGTTTGCAAGGGATCAACATTGTACACATCGTTATATCATCATTGTGCTGCTTAAACATCTGCACTTTATATATTAAAATATTAAACTACTGCCATGTCAATCAAACAGCAGTTTAGTGGGAGACTAAATGGGCTTCTCATATTTCAATCAAAACAATAGAAATACTGACATACTGTGGCACAAAATTAGTATAAATAGACTTTATTGAAGTCAGTACCCTTGTACTGAAGCCGAAGATTGTGTCTACAGAAGCACAAGTTGTAACATTTCACAACTTCTAAAAGGAATGTCAACAATTACAACGATCATGCATACCATGGTCGATAATCACATTTTTAGAAGCATTTTCAACCATTTCTAAAGAAATGCTTATAACATTGTTATATATAGAACTACTTTCAATAAACTGCAAAACATTGATTAGCTTTTCCAGTATGAGCTACAGTGTCAACACAAAAGGGAGGCATAAATGTTTAATTTATGAAATCAGAATGGAATATTTACTGTAAAGAAAAATTAAAAAGCTTTCAAATAAAGGCCATTATTGAACCAAAGTGAAGAGCACAACTTGAACTTTGAATCCTTTCATCTCTTAAAGCTGTCCTCTGAATAACTTCAGTTCAAAGCATAAATTCAGTACTGTGAGTATTCCTTGGACTGAAGTTTGGCAATGATGCGATCCAACTGTCTCTTTGCTTCGCACTGTGGAAAATTGCTCATGTCATAATATTGAGGGGCAATTTTCACCAGCCTGTCAAAAAAGGAAAAGCTTGTTACTGATACTCAAACTTTAAGATGCATCTTACAGAAATTCTACAACTGAAGGAAACAAAGGTTATCCATTATTTTCAGCTCATTCTGCAATTCTAAGACTAACTGAAGTTTACACTCATGCACATATATTTAAAATAGCAGTGCCATCCTGAGCAACTGTCCAAGTCCAAAGCAAAAAGCATGCACGAGTCTCACGAGTCTCTCCTGTTTGGCCACATGCCCCTTTACAGACTCTTGCTGCTGCTTCAGTACCTGCCATGGTAACCCACACAGCCAGGCCCGCGGCTTAATGTCGGAGTCCGTCAGCCACAGAAGTCAATGCAAACACCCATTTGTGTCAGAGTACGGTTCAGCCTTAGCTATTTTAAACTTAAAAATACAGCCAAGGCCATAGGATCCTGCTTTAGACTCGACAGTGTTTGTTGAAACAAGATTTCTAGGCAGGGATTCAAACACGTTGTACATTAAGACACTACAGACTATATCTATACATCTATATATATATATGCTGTGTTTTCCAGCTTATGAATCTAAACTCCTCCTGCACAACAGTAAAATTTCAGCAACTGAAGAGCCTCCCGTGTCCCCAAAGCTTACTACAATTTGGCAGTTACAGTACAACCTTTAAGACAGGCAAGATGCTTCAGATCTCTGCTTGTCTGCAGAGATTCAGGCTTCTGATTTCCTTGATAATACTCTGTTGATGAATAAATATCATGACATGGCAAGTTGTACCACTATTATCACCTCTTTCCTTAGAATTTGAAGAAAGCATGAAATGCTGTTCAGACCCTTCTGAAAAAATCAGACAAACAAGTCCTAGATCTTGGGAACGGAAGCACTGATACCGAGGTACTGGTATCTCCTAACGGGTATGCAAGGGGGTGCTAGGACATATCCCCAAACCTCGCAACTCCAAGCAGCTCCAGGTTTATTGAAGCTGCTGGTTCTAAGTTAAGCTGCGCACGGCATACAGAGTCCAGGCATCAGAGGTCTAAACACAAAACCCATGAACAGGCACAAGTATCCACAAAGAAAACCTTTAGTCATCTAAAAGATTGCAAGTCCATACCACTGACATTCCTCAAACCATTTTTGTAAAACTAGCTTCAGGGAAAGTGAAAATAATTACCTCAACTTAAAAAAAGGAAAAAAAAAACCCCAAGAACTCTATAATAGGTAATGATTGTTGCAAGACTCTGGCTTACCATTCTGGCTTGATGTCTGTACATGTCCGGATGTAATTCTTCGTTGTAAGGACAAACTCATTATACAGCACCCATTCTGGTTTGTGATCAAGAACAGTGGAGGGATGCAACTGCACCACCTGGTTATCTTTCACTGTTAAGTAATGCCCTGTTCGTTCCAAATGTGCCACCTAAATAAAAAGACATTCTTTCATTAACACAGGCAATTTTTAAATGAAGCCATTTCAAGCTGACTGTTAAGTGTTCTATACAAAACATATTATCCCAACTTTCAAACCTCATCTAGATTTGGCACATTACTTGACCACTTCAAATATTCACGTTTTTTTATAGACACAATCAAGATGCCAGATGTTTTTGCTAACTGCCATGGTAAGTGTATATTCTAATACACAATTCAAGCAACATACAAAAATAATTAGCACCCAAAGAGAACAATCATTATCAGAAAAGCAGCAATGCAAACACAAAGTATTGGAAGGGAACATATACTGGACAGGCCTGTAACGTCACACAAAGTCAACTGTGGTCTACTACAGACATCTGCTTCAAGCATTTCATTTGCAGTAGCCACTGTGGGACCTGTAAGCCACAATGTTATCTTTTTATGAGAGAGGTCTCCCTACAGCATAAGCTTCATGGAAAATGTAGGTTCAGCAACACACTTGTGCTGTGACCTTGGTGAAAATCAATTAACCTCCCTCTGACTAAGCTTCTTGCTCTATGAAAGGGAATAATGCCTGCCTTGCCAAGATGCTCCGATACCTAGCTCATTACGTTTTGGTAAAGCAGACAGTTATCCTTAGAATGATATCCTCTGTACGAACAGCTAATATAACAGAACAAGTAACTAAAATTAACCCTTTGATACCAGCAATTGAAAATAACCTCATCTCATTATATATATATATATACACACACACATAGACACACATGGAGTAAAAACATTAAAACAGGCTGGGCAATGGCTGAAAGCCATCAAAAAGACACATTTTTAATAAGATCATCATTAGCTGTCTTCCTTAATATAGACTGTGTACTTCCTTGTTTTCTTGAATTCCTAGGTATATTTCACTTTTTCTCTTTCCTAGTCAAGAGCGAATTCCACCTATTAGATTAAAACCCCAGGACTTCTAAAGCAATAGCTAGCTCAAGTTTTAAGCCAGAATATCTCTTTAGTAAGAAATTACTTACTTTGAATGTGCTTCTCTTTTACACATTATAAGAGCAATATCTAGAACATGTTTTAGGAGTAGAACAAAGTATTTCAATAGTTTGCAAATTTTGTCACCCGAGATTTTAGAGATTACACTTTATTTCAAGTCTGGGAAGCCAAAAGAGGTTCCTTTACATGGAGATTAACAGCACACAGTCTGTAATAATTTAGGCTTAATTTTATTCAACTCAGTACACCACCTGTAAAATTATACAGCAGTATAGGTGCAAACCAGACTAGACCAGACACTCATCTGTCACAGGCCTAGCACAAACACAGCAGACCTTGCTGTGGGATTATAATTTTTTTCAAAGGAAGTTTTGTTTAAAAATCAATTTCATTTTTCAGATCAAAAGTACACATGCATACAAAAGTATCTGTTTTACCTGTTCTAATTCTTCCTAGAAACGGACAGAACAATGCATTTAGGTTTTATTCTAGAAAAGTGTGCTGTTAAATTCAATACAGTCTACCTTTAGCACCTCAGTCTCATCCATGTTTATTAAAACAGTAAAGTCTTATAATCTACCTTTCCCAAATATAATTTCTTCTTCTGTGTCATTTAGAAGGGTACAGTTGTTTCTTATTGACTTTGTATAATTCTGAAGCATACTCAAAGAAAAAAAAATGCTACAGAAATGTACAGCTAGCTCTTAATTTCCAGGGAAGGACAAGAATTGAAATAACCCCAGTTATGAAGAAAATGATTCCTAAGACTATTGATACCAGGGGATAAGCCACCTTTAGGTGGTTACATACTATTGTGACTGGCTTCAATCCTGAGCTAACAGTGAGCTGCAGTATTTATCCTCTTCAGATGTTTCTACAAAGTGTGCTTGTCGGCACACACCTTGGTAAAGAATTTCAGGGTCAGTGATAGCAACTCTATGGGGAAATACACAGTGAAGCTATGGCTCCACAGCAAGCCATGGTGATCTGCCAGCTGCTGCATTTTCCTGCTCACTCCTGGTCTGCGCTATTCCAGCACAGCTGACCGAGCCCATTCTTGCTTCCACTCTGTAAGTGGCCTGCCAGGTCACTGAGCTGAAAGAATTTAGAATGGGCTCAGGCAAGCACCGAGGTTGACATAAGGGAGCAAACAAGGACAAATGGGAGGCAGCTTATATCACTCCTCTGAAACCCCGGCATGCAAGCAATACCAGTGCCTGTAAATATAGGGGTGGTTGGAGCAGGTGTCCTCCAGAGGGCCCTTTCACCTCAACCATTCTGTGATGTTTTTCAGAGCATAAAAAGCATGAGCTTCTGCAGAAACCACAGGATCATATAAAGTATGTCTAGGAAATGGGTTCATTTTTTGATGAGTAGTGGTAGCAAGCAAGATACTACAGAACATACCTGAACCCCGAGACCACCAAAGAATTAGGCTATCTGAACATGACTCTAAAAGAATGGTCAAGTGCCAAGCCAGCCCATGTATCTTGGCAATAGATGACTCTGCAGCCCCAGAAAGCCCACCTGGCTGATGATTTAGAGACAATTATAATGCTTTTATGAACATGACAAACCCACGTGGAAACTGTGGCACATACCAGCAGAGGAAAATGTTTTACTTCAAGTTCTAATCACGATTTCATTAAGAATTACACACCCTCCTCTGAAATTTTGAGTATGCTTGTGCTTATTTATTAGCTATCACGTCATTTAACCTAGAGGGCGAAATCGGGGGTCTTCAGTCAAACATTAACACTAAATCCAAATGCACTTGGAAAGGTCAAAAGCAGGAATAGTATCACAAGATCCAGCCTTTTTAGATTTAAGGCTACACATTGTGGCATGCTAGTCTTGACAGACAATTTAGACAAGTGATTGTTCCTTATTCTTTCTGACACAAGAATGCTAGCATGCACCAAAGGAACCCTGGGAGTTGCCTGGATTTCCAAAATTTCTGCTTGCAGCACACGCAAGAGTATTTCTGAATCTATTAAAAAGTCTTACATGATTCTTTTGCATTCTTAAAGAGCAAAACGAATACTATTAAATGCACCAGTGACCACATTAGTGTCACAGGTTTATTTTATTACCATTCTATTATTGTAGGAGCCTGATTATGTGAAAACTTCAAAATATACATAATTCCATACAAGAAATAAGCACCACAGACTGAGTGGCATCAGGAATGAGATTTTAATTAGAAGGCAAATCATCTGACATCTAACTTCCTGTACAGTACTGGTCATTTAAGTTTATCCTTCATAGTGACCATGATATATATAGCCTGTGTTTGACTAAGTCACATCTCCCAGGAAAGATTCCAAGCTTGACCTGCATACCTTTCTGGCCAAGAGTGCCAATGGTACCCTGGGGTGCATTAGGAAGAGCATTGCCTGCAGGTTGAGGGAGGTGACCCTGCTCCTCTACTCAGCCCTAGTGAGGTCCATCTGGAGTGTTCAGATCTGGGCTCCTCAGTACAAGGAAGACATGGAGCTCCTGGAGCAGGTCCACAGAAGGGCTATAAAGATGATGAAGGGACTGGAGCACCTCTGTTATGATGATAGGTTGCAGGAGCTGGGCCTGTTCAGCCTCAAGAAGAGGGACCTCATCAGTGCCAATCAGTATCTGAAAACAGGGTGGCAGGAGGATGAAGCCAGGCACTTTTCCATGGTGCCAAGCAATAGGACAAGAAGCAACAGACAGAAACTGACTGAAGTCCCATTTGAACATGAGGAAGAACTTCCTGACTGTACACAGTGACAGAGCACTGGAAGAGACTGCCCAGAGAGTTTGTGGTTTCCCTCACTGGAGATATTCCAGAACTGTCTGAACACAATCCTTTGCCATGTGCTCTAGGATGACTCTGTCAGAGCAGAGAGGTTGGATCAGACAATCCAACTGTGGTCCCTTCCAACTCGACCCATTCTTTGATTTGAAAACACCACAGGACTTGCTTCCACCTTTAAATTCTGATTTAGATTTTCAACTATCAGTTCTTCTTCTGTCTTCAATACTAGACTGAAAATACAATGATAAAAACCTAGGCTGCTTTTGACAACTGGTAAAAAAACAAAATCACTAAGAGGAGGACCCATCCTTAAGATATTCTGTCATTTGCTTGCCTTTTCCAATTCAATTTTCTTTCCTTAGCTTACTTTCTGTAGTATAACTATTTTTTGCTTAGTCTTTTCCACAGTTACTTCAGCTACTATTAACACTTGAAAGATTCTAAGCTTAGTTTTCAATGGATATCAGGGATAAGCCTCCATTAAAGGGTTACCTATTCTTGTGACTAACTTTGATCCCCAGCTAACACTAAGCTACAGTATTTATCCTATTTGGATGTTTCTATGAAGTATGCTTAGTTACTTAACAGAAGTAGGAGAAATCATCTATACTAAATTCTTGAACTTTATTACCAAATTACAAATATATTACAATTGTACAATATGCCAATTCCTCTCCTTTTCTACGACAGCCTATGTCCAGAAATAAACCATTGAGAAATCAGTACTTCTCGTTTTGCAAGCATCACCCTTGCTGTATTTTACATATACTTTGCATATTCTGATGTGAGATATAGAAAGTTATAAAAAAAAAGTTTTGCATTATACAATCTAGAAGAAATCTGAGACACAGCACAAAAATTTTATAAGACATTTAACTTCTTGTCAATGTCTATCCTTCCAGAAGTTTTACTATACACAGAACTATTGACAGTTTTAAATTATTTTACTATTCACTTCGCTTGTCTATGGCAGATTTACTGGAATTCAAATTTGCATTTAAATATGAAGGGTAAAGAGATGATTCATCACCAGCAGAAATTCCACATTTCTCTGTCTCTGACACACAACTGAAGGCAGGTAAACATACTTAGTACTGAATAACCAGTACTATTACAATAGTCAGTACAAGCCTATATTGTCTGACATAAACCAGAAGTCTTGATTAGTACAGAAAATTCTACAGTGAAATTTATGACTGGTTTTAGGACAGCAGGCAATTATCAAAGTAGAAAACAACGCAGCAAATGAGAACTATTTCAGGACAAAGGTTGCTACTGCTTTCTCCACTTCACACTGCCTTTTTAAATTTAGAAAGTTGGAAGAATCAACTTTTGCCATGTGTTGTCCACAGACCTTAGTACTTTACATGCAGAAGCTATCTACAGTACATGCACACATTTTGCAAGTGCCCACACATGGAATTCCACACATGGTTTGTACTAAGAGGACAAAGGATGATGTATGCATTTCATTACTAAGGTTTTCTGAACAAGAGCCCCCAAATGCTACAGCCTGAATATTGCCTTGGAGAGGGTACAATGTGTATACAGACTACAATTTTAAGTACTTCAGCTGCTGGTAAATAACATCTGAGTATTTAAAATTTTTCTACTGAAGGTTACTTAAAGCAACATAGAATTCATGAGAGAAGGTTCAGAGTCAAGGTCAAATAGGTATCACACTATCATAGAGGTTTAAAGAGTTGAAGAAACTCAAACTAAAACGGACTGAAACACTTTAAGGCAGAAGAGTAACTGATGAAATGGCTTCCACTCCGAATACCTTCAACAGGTCTGCTATACCTATCTCCTGATACACCCCAAAAATTCAATTAGGCATTTTGGGTGAGGGAGGCTGCAAACAACCTATTGACCATGGAAGCCCAAGGAGACTTCCGGACCAACTTTAAAAGTAGGCATAAGCTTACTTACTACTCTATTCATAGCAAAATTACTAAGTCAGGTCTTTAACTCCTAAGACACAGAGACCAAAAATCTACTTGCACCAACACTGGTACAGCTCTCCATCCATGGGAATATGTATTTTCTAATAGGAAAACACCAGTTTGAGGAAGAGTTTCAGTCCAAGTAACATAAAACAAACTGACAGCACACCAACTTCCAAATACATGACCTCCCCACAGGTCTAATTAAGTGAAAGAAGGCATGGGTATGGTGCCAAACAAAAGTGCAGCTGTGGCACTCAAGAGCTGCCTGGGGCCCAAAATGAAATGCTGGGTAGAACTGTTCTTTGTCTTTCAAAACATTTACAGAATGAAAGGTGTAGGTGAGAATGTGTTCTGAAGTGTTCGCCAAGAAATATGCAGAAAACATGTCCCAGACTCAAGGACTGAACACAGTTACAGCTTGCTTGTCTGAAAGGTTACAGCAAGTAAGGCTTTAGAACCATTTTAATATTTAAAAGCAGCCAACAGCCATGATCTCCCATTTGCATTACAGTGAAATGCAGTTGCTGACATTGATACTTCTGTATTCTGAAAACCCAGGAACACGTTTCTGCTGCAGACTGGCTGGCTGAACCCTGGAGACAGCACTTGGTGGGGGCGGTTTAAGGACAGGGTGCCCAAGTCTATGCCCCAGTTCGGGTGTGCAAGTGCAGCACCTGGCAGGCCTGTGCCATCCTCACCTACACAGTGCTGACCAGCTGGCAAGTGTTTGTGTTCGAACACCACGAGAGCACAGCCCAAGGGAAAAATCAGGAAATGCCATGGGCACTGGTCAGCCTCTTAAAGATAACAAGATTGTGCTCTCCAGAAGCGAGGTATTAGGCTCTAGCAAAAATGTGTCAAAATGCATTTTTGCTAGGAAAAGCATTATCACAACAGTCCAGAATCAATGAGGATGACGATTCACGCTCTGCATCTGCAAGAGCCAGCAAAGAGACTCTAGCAGTCCTGAGGATGAATGTTGAAGAGAAAAAACACAGCATGATGCGACTAAGGGAAAAAACCCCAAAAACCAAACCAAAACCAAACAAAAAAATAACAAACAAAAACCCAAGCAGCCTGCATTCTAGCTTGGGGTATGCTTAACCTGAAATGCAAAGCGTGCAGGTGGCAGCAGTGGAGACTGGCTTCCATAGCATCCTGGCTCAAGTGGCAAATGAGTTTCAAACAGTATACATCTTGAGATTACAGAACTGCTCCAGTATCTCACTCATGTAATTGGAAAGTGAAATATAAATATGGAAGAATATACAGAAGAAAATACTCTCTTTCTGTAAAGACACGTATTTTTCATATTTATATACCACTACACTTTCCCTTTTGGCATCAGATTACAAATAATTTTAGAACTACATATTCTGCAGTTGCTTTGAAATGTTTTATGTAGTTACTTCCTGAATGGTCATGCCAGAAACGAGATTTTGATACACTAGTAAGATTGCCTACAACTTCTTTTCCATTTGACTAAAGAACGTGCTACTTGAGTCATCACCTCGCAACCTGACAAAGACTAGGTGGCAATATAGTTAGTCATGCATAATTTAAGTAACGTTTATAAAGCTTTTGTAAATTATAACAACCATACTAACATTATGAGCCACATAAACACTGAACTAAGGTCCCTATGAGAATACACACATACCTGCATGAAATACCCAGTAACTAATGCCTTTCTTATGTTGATGTAATAGTCCCGGCTGGTAAAATCTGTGCTTCTACGAGGCAAATTAAATCTATCCATGATTCGTGACAGCTGTTGGCGTACATTGTCTGCAGACATCAGGGACCTGTAGTTAATGAAGTTGTCATAACACCACTGAACCGACTCATGATCTGCAACATTAGAAAACATGAATCAAAATTAGAACAAGTAAATAAAATAGCAACTAACCGATTCATCAGTCAGATGAACCCTAAAAAAATATCCATAAACTTTTATCAATGATAACAGCTCGTGGTTCATTCAGTCGATTTCTTGCACTAGGTAACTTGCCAAAACTTTTCTATTCAGGAAGCATGTGGTCAGGACAAAAGAAAATCAGGGGGTTTTCCCCTCACCAATGTAACATGAACACAATCACTGTTTTCCTGAAATACCACACCACTAAATTTTGGGCATTTCAAAAATCCCATCGTGCAACTAGAAAAACCATCTTCCAAACCTGAAGTGTAAAACATGATGTAAAACATGTATAACATTATGTAAGGAACACTGCACGATCTTAAACTGCAGCATTCAATGAACATACAAGACAACTGCACATAACTATGCTGTATTTGAGAAATCAAACCCTACTTAAATTAAGCACTTAAGTAACAGCTAAGATCTATACAGTCTGTTCTAAGTGTGACACACCTCACAGCAGTTTAAGTAAATGTGACTGGTAAAATACAGGAACTGTAACAGAACTCTGTACTCTTACTGTTCCCACTGCTGATAGCTCTGAGAAGAAATCTGTTGAAACAGCAAGCCTCAGCCATTCTGTCAGTATAAATACCTGCATGTTTCACATCAAGAAACCCAGTTCTCCCTACCAATTCTCTTACTTTTCAAGTAATGCTCTTCTAATCTTTGTCAGTTTAATAATCCAACAAAGCCAGCCTTAAAAAGAATTAAAACTTGAGGTAACTCTTGGAAAGAAGAGACTTTTCTTAATTTGCATTGAAAAGAATGAAGGTTATGGAAGTCGAGGTAATTCCAAGTTCTTTCTGCACTTTACCTTACAGAATAAATTTTAAAAGAAGTATGAATGAAGCTGTTAGACAGTTATGATTCTACTGTACAGTACCACAGCATACTACTTTCTGAGCCAACTGAACTATGCATCGTAGATAACCCATAGATGTTTTACATTGTTCTAGATACAAACAGTAGTAGCATTTTGTCTTCTGATCCCAGAAGTCAATTCACAATTTCACAAGATGATTCCTGAAATAATTCCATCCCTCAACCTAAGTATTAAAGCAATGACTTCCAGAAACATGCACAAAATGTCTGCAAGACATCCTGGATCTTATTAACAAAAAAGCTAACAGGCAAAAACCAAGCAACACATGTCTTCAATTCAGAGATGTTTAATAGAAGTTTCTCAGCTATTGTTTTAAACAAACTGAATACATTTGTTTGTACTTTTGCCCTTACTTGGGATTGTCACATAATGATAGTGTTAGAAGGTTTCAATACAAAACGTCTAAATCAGACCTACAACAGAAAGGGGCACTAAGCTGCATTTCTTTTCACTCAGGGTAAAAAGACTGGTTTTTTGTTTGCTTACAGGAAAATGTAACTGGAGCACCTAAGTTTGCACAGCTGGCAGTTTACAGCAATCTTTTTATTTGCCACCAATATAAGTCACTGTTAAAAAAAGTGGGCCACTTTCTCATTTTTCAAGAGAACTCTTCGCTTCATCTGTTCATTCTTATCTTCTTTAAGCTGCTAAAATATATTTCAGCTACGCTGAAAAGGATCATACATTTTCTCTAAAATCCATAGAAATTATATAATTGAAACATATGTATTACTCAGTTCTATGTTACTTCTTGTTGATGCATCATCCCTTTGCCTCTTAATCTACTCCAAAACCTTATTTCAGAATTCCTAACTACATTAAAAAGTTAGGATTAAAAAGATTTTTGCTCTAGGAACACATCCTTTTCCAAATTTACAGTTTTTTCTGCACTGCTCTCCCTGAAAAATCACTAAGCAATTATGCAGATTTTTTTATAATTAACGTCAGATAAACTTCCAATATTTCTTAATTACAGGAACACTTGCTTCCTTCTGTCCAAGGTTACCCAGCATTGATTTAAAAGCCTGGCTTGTTTGCATGCTCATCAGTTTATTACAAGATTGCTTGGGTAGTTTTTTGGTTTTGTTTGACCCCCAAATGAAAGTAGCACTTAAATAACAAAACCCAAGCCTTTCAATTGTCCTTGAAACCCAGAAACTGGAGTTGGCAGCACAAAGCATAACAAATAATTTTACTAAAACAGGCACAGACTTACTTTGCTTGAAAGCATGGTAGACATTCAGCAACGTCAAATGATCTCCATCTATGTGGGCAAACCTCATCTTGGCTTCATCTGCTGCTTTCTTTGCTTCCGTGGGACGAACAAAACACTGTGGGACTAAACAAGGTTGGTATGGGCCCAACACAAACGCCCATATCGATGAGTCACGCATTCACAGATAGAGGAACAAGGCCTAGCTAGGTCAGTTCACAGAGCATAGGGCAGGGCAGGATGGCCTCCAACTGCATCTTGGACTGTTTACTACCTTGATTTGGTACATCAACACCTAACCACATCTGTAAGACAAGAGGGTTTCAAAGCTACAGAGTACCTGATTATTTTAATAGAACTATATGTAGGCATCTCTAGTCTGAAGGCCATCAAGGTTACCTGCACAGACTGGAAGGCTAAACAGATCTTAGTTCAAATCCAGTGCTGATAGCTCTACCAGGAGCTAGTATCCCATGGAATGAAACTCTTGAATTGCTAATTTGCTTTTTCAGAAAGCCCCTACAGACAAAGTAGATAGTTCTGAAACTGTAGTGTACTAGCACAGGCTAAACCAACTTGAGGTTTGATTATCGCAAGTCTGTTACTAGACAGAACACACCAGTCAAGCCTCTTCCCACATGGTATTGCTATCAGCACTGGTATACAGAAACATGTGAATGAAGGTATTAATAAGTCTAAAGGCTGTGATGGTAGCGGTAGTGGTGGAAGGTTAAACTGTCCTTTGGCACTTCTTCAAATAAAAAATATATATCATAAAATGCAACATGATGAGCTTTCTCTATCATTATATTCTCTTACATACATCTGACTCATCTGACTTCCATCCAAAAATCATGTTTTACTATTTCTTTTCCAGATACAAACTAGCAAAGACCATAAATAGTACTGCAGCCAACTTAATTCATGGTCTGTCTACATTCTAGTATGCTCTAAGATTGATATCAATCCACAAGATCTTTAAAGTAGTTAAAAGAGATCTGGAGCTGGCTCTGCTGGAACAGGGAGGTTGGACCAGGTCACCCACAATGATTTCTTCCAACCTTACCCATCCTGTGATTTACTTTATAGAGATCTACACCAGAAAATAAATCAGTTTGGTTTTAAGTAGGTGTAATTTTTAAGAGGTTAAATTTCAATAAAATTAATTATTAAATACTAAAAATCCTTTATTTTTTTCCAGTTGCTTGGGACTACATTAGTTTTCTCATTAACTGAAGCCCCGCAATCACATGAGAACATCTCTTTGCATATGACGTATTCCTATCAAACAAGGGCTTTTTTGTGCAGCGTTATGTAGTTTTACTTTATTTTATTCCTAAATTTGCATAAAAGCCCCAAAGCACTAGATATTGTGAGCTGAATACCAGATGGAACTTGAGAAAAAAAAAAAAATCACACTGCAACAGTGAATCATGGTAACAAATCAACAAAGACCAATGCATTAAAGAAAACGGAAATGCAGGTGTGAAATAAACACATTATAGTGGGGTCCTGCATTTGAAAAAAGAGGTAGTATCAAGTGCATTTTCATTTTTAACTCACACTAATAAAAGCAAAATCCAGATTATCCTATCACTGGCTTAACTAAGTGTTTTGAAAAAGTAATAGTACTTTCTATACCACAACATGACACCACGGCTTTTATAAAATGAGGTATAATCATTTAATCTGTTCATTTATTTAATGCTATTTTTGCTCTTTTCTGTCACCTAGACTCCCATTCAGTCCAAACTTAAAATATGGATTGCTATCAAGAGCCTGACAATCTTTATGTGCACTTAATGCACCAAAACGTACTATTATATGCTGCTGGTTTAAAAGAAGTGCTTACTTTGGGAAACAGCCCTCACAAAGACCAGGACAATGGTTTTTTTTAAGGGTAGTGTTTTAGTTACGACCCATACATTAACCAGCTTCAATCTGCTTTTTATTTTTCCCCCAAAACTTATTTATCATTACGTTAATTGTGGCTTAAAACAAAGAAGGTATCATGGCCTGGGAAAAGGTAAATTGGAAAAGGAGTAAGGCAAATCAGTTGAAGGCCATGGACAAAAACACTAAACTGACTTGTTCTATAGTAGACACTGTGGGGAGAAGGGGAAGAGAAGAGATAGACAGGCACCAACCTACCACCACCTCCGCAATTAAGCCTACCATTTAATAAAGAAAAATATTATGATTCTGCCCTGCCCATCTGCTCTGAGTCTGAACAATCATAACTCTGAAACAAACATTTTAACTTGTTCTTAAAGACTTTCATAAAAATATACTGTAAGACTAAACTGAAGCAACAGATTTTACTCTTAGTCAAAACTTTTTTTTTCTCTATCCAACCAAGTTAAGCATGTCAGCAATACACCTGCACTGTGGAGAGCCTGGTAAAATACCACATCCTAAAGACAAAAGAGTACTTATGAGTAAGAACACCCCCATTTCCATAATAGATTAAAACCTGCCGCTTGTCCTATGACCTCTAGTTATAAAACAAAGCCACTTCTACATAGTGGGGAAATTAAATACAAGGTTTGCTTGGTAACATTTTCCTCTCATTTGCTCTTGCTCTCTCAGCAAGCAGCTCTGCTCTGACACAGAGCTATTCATTTAACAGCAGTGGAGTACAGCTGTACACCTAAGTTAATTCTTATAGAGATACATCTTCCTTCCAAGCTTCTTTTTTCCCTTTGAAAGCACTGACTGTTCTCCAGTTTTGCCATTTAATGACTGAAAAAATGTATAATGTACAATATTATTATTTAATATAAATTATACTCTAATCCCTTTAGGAAGACTGTGATTTATCAAAGTGCAGAAGAATGCACAACACAAAATATGTTTCACTGCCTTAAAAATCAGTGGCTAAGATGGGCCTGACTATGAACCTAGAAATTTCTGTTCCACTAGCCTGATTCCCCACCCCCAACAATTCAAATTTATATACTTTTAACTGATGTTAAGAGCAAACTCTTAAATCATTTTATGCACTAGTTTTTAACATTGCTACTCACTAGCTTCAAGGTCTCTATATAAATCCATAATGACTGAACCCATAAATGAAGTTTTAAAAAACAACTCTAATTTTGTTAGAAATATATTTATGTTATTTTTCTGACATGGAAAAATTAAATTTTCCCCAAACTGAAGAAGATCTGCATTTTGTTTAGTTTCTCTTTTCCTGCTATTACCTGACAACATGGCAGTAATAGATAGGACCTCATTAGAACAGTTGTAGTCACAGCTTGCAATAACCATTTTAGCCAGCTGTGGATCCAGTGGAAATTCAGCCATCATGGATCCCAACTCAGTCAAGTCTCCATCATCATTTAAAGCAGCCAGGTAATTCAAAAGCTCTAAGGCTCTCATCAGGGTTTCAGGAGCTGAAAGAAAAAAAAATGTAAATTCGCACATTAACCAAACTGCTCTGAATCAGCAAAAACCGAGGAAGCACAGACTCTTATTAGGTTTTTGGCTTTTTTTTTTTTTTTGTTCTCCATTCCCTAGCATCCAAATGCAAAACTGTTACCAAATCCAGTAATACACACCCAAGCATGAATGAATGGGGGCGGCAGGGAGGGAACACTTATTTAGGAAAGCTTTAAACTTAATCATAAGCTTTGAATATTTGAAGATTACTGCTTTTCAAAATTCAGACAGCAGTGGCATTGTAAAATATTCAGTACGAGTAATATCACTTCTCCCTGCAGATACCTTTTCCCTTGTTCCATACTAAATAGATCAATAGTCCTAAAATCTCAGCCATGTCAACTCTAAAATACCTACAGTCTTTCAGAAAGCCACTAAGAATATTCTCTTTATCTTGCATTCCTCACACAGAGTCAGTATTAACCCACAAAGAAAAATAAAAGGAAATCCAAAAGTCTTTCCGCTAAGCTATCATAGACGTTACACAGAACAAAGAATTTAATTGTTCTGCAGAACTATTTAAAAACGTACAGACTATGTCAGATTTTTATTTTAGGGGAAAAAACAACTAACTCACATATTTATATATGGCTGTTTTACATTTTAAATTAACAATGTAGGTTTTTGGCTAAGCATGTATGAACACTGAACACTTAGAAGAAAGATGCACATAAACTATAGTTTGAGCCAAACCACATACTCAGCTTTAAAAACGCCAGCCCATTTTATTTACAAACAGTTGTTAACTGATTGCACAATGAGAATGTGTAATCAAGGTGATAAGCAAAAAAACCTCAAATAACAGACTTTCTAAAGCCAAGAATTTTCTCTTATTCTCTGAAGGCAAGGGGCATTCAGTAGATTCCTTGGTTCCACTAAAAGCTCTTACACAGAAAGAAAGAGAAAAAGCTTGCTTGGATATGACACAGAGCACTAAATTTCAGGATAAACAAAAGACATTCCTTACAGATTACAATAAAAAACCAGAAAAAAGCAATAAAAGAATTTATTCCATGTTGTCATTATATAAAGTAGTCACAAAAATAAAGATTGGAAAGATGGAAAGAGATACCTGGAGGATCCATAAAATCAAAGTGCACCAAATCATCTATACCAAGCTTCTTGAGCTGTAATACTACAGATCCTAAGTTAGACCTCAAAATTTCAGGGTATGTGTTGTCCTGGGGGGATGAGGGGGGAAAAAAAAAAAAGAAAATTTGTAACACTTCTTCAAGACACTTTATACTATACTATAGATGCATTGAAATTCTGATTTTGTTTAATAGCATAGCACTCAACGACCTGAATCAGACATTCTTATAAACACAATACAAAAACCCCAATCTTACCTGCATTTCAGTTTTGTATGCCTTCTCTGTATAAAGCCTGAAGCACTTGCCTGGTCGAGTACGACCAGCACGGCCAGCTCGCTGCTGGGCAGACGCTTTACTGATGGCAGTCACCAACAGGGACTCCACTCTGATACGAGGATTGTACACCTATTTCAAAGTGGAGGCAGAGCAGGACAGAAGGTAAAAGAATAAACAATGTTCATGGATAAGACAACAATCTGAACTGCTTTAAACTTATTTTTAAGCACAGCTTCTGACTATGAAATCACAAGTTGTATGTATCTGAAAAGAAAAAAAACCTGGCTACAAAGGACTCTGGAGAGCTTCACATACAACTGCCTAGAGAACAGCATTTTTTATTCATTTGTTAACAGCAACTCCTGCCAGACTCCCTGTTCTTAAACGTATTTTTAGATACCACAAGGAATGTGTCGAATTTGTTCTACAGAGTGCTAAACACTCATGATGTTCAAACAATCCCATAAAAATGTTGTCTTGATCTAACTATGAGGTTGAATAATCATATTCTAGCGATCAGAAAAATCTAACATTAAGGTTTTACGCAACTGTAAAGACCAGGCTGATGACAAAAGAAAACTGTATTTCAAGGGAACATGCAGACTGTCACAGTACAAAATATCTGCTGGTATTTACTGTAAAACTTCCACTGCAGTCATACTTAAACAGCAGCCCTGCCAACTCAATAGGGCTCATGGAAAGGAATATACTGAAAAAAAGGGCAGTAGTCAAATAGTAGTTTCAGCTGAAGACATTCTCGGTCCATGTTTTAAGACCTTTCTGGTATGACTCAGTATAAAATACGTACAGAAACCTTAGTTCTTATACTGGAAGAATACCTTCCATATGAGAACTATTTGTGAAAAAAGTTCAACCTTAATGGTGATTGAAACTAGTGCAAGAAAACAAACTGGCTGTACTCACATTCTGATGTATGTCTGTCTCATTTTGCAAAAGGTAAAAAGACTGAAAATGTGTACCACTATTAAAGGAAAAGACTAAGAAACCAAGTTATAAAGAAAGCTACATTTACTGAAAAAACTGAATGTACACAATGAGAGTCATATTTTATTTTATTTAGTTACTGGGTTGACTGTAGGAAAGCTACTTCAGTTCCTCTGAACATCCTATGATGTTCCAAGAACCACAATACGAGCTCGATTACAATCTTCAGGGCTGCAACAGTACATGATAAATACTGACATGAAACAGCAGGTATCATTTCTTTCTTCTCATTTTAGTGCTGGAGTTTTCTACGCTGACTTAAAAGAAGAGGAGGCTTCTAGAACCACTTTTATTTACTTTCATCCAATTTCTTTGTTTCGCTTGAGCATCCTCAAGCATAGACACACAGTACAAAATTACCCTTCCTAAAGTATCTAGGAAAACTACATTCCAAGTCTAACTCAAAATTCTCACATTTCTTTCTCTTTTCAAATAAAATTATTCTATCTAAAGTTTGTGGACTAAGTGCAAACCGTAAAAATCTTAAGTTAAAAACAAAACATACCTAAACCAACCAAGTTCAAGATTTCAACTGGAAAAAGACCTATCAGTGTTTGCAAAGGGAAGAGTTGCCTGAGCAAACCAGATTCCATCAACTTTCCTACTATAAAGAGAAAGAAATACTACTTACCTTCTGTTTTGCAAAGCCAGGATCAATCACAAACACTACACCATCTATTGTTAATGATGTCTCAGCAATGTTAGTGGACACAACAACCTGTCAAAAAAAAAACAACAAAAACCCAAACAACTAAATGAAACTACTTCATCCTGAAAATGAAGTGCTCCAAAACTTTGTCTCTGCACAAATAACTTTCAGCAAACTTCCAGAGCAGCACTCCAACATTTTCACAGGATGACCTGAAATCAACCATTGGAACTTCCAGTGAAAAGAAAGCAATTTTCATCCACTGTTTTTTGCTCCCCTATGGCTCTATTAACAACATAACAAATGTTAGTTGAAAAAAAGAAGAGTAAAATTTTAACTTCTGAAACCACTGTTCAAACTTTTTCTCACATCTCTGGTACAAAATGACAAGTTATACTGGATCCCTTTATCATCATCTATTAATTCTAGCTTTTTACCTTTTTCTGAAAGCCTGAACAGGGCAAACTGGTTAAATAGTATCAAATCAAAAGTTATATACATTACCAGGACAGTATTTTCTTTTATTTGGTTTGAAATAAAGCTGTTACCAACACATTCCAGCTAAAATCCTGAACAATATGTATTTAATTTCTACTTTGTCTTTTTCTATCACCAGATATTCAAACACCTTTACATATCTTTAATGTTACATTCTTAGCCTTTCAGAAGGTTAAGTCACATGCAAAAATTAAAGCAAAGGTGACTATCAGAATTCCAAGGCTTGATTTGCCATCATTTAAATTTTTATGTCCAGAGATGCAGGGTAACAGGCTATGGATACCATTAGCTCTCATCCCAACAGCGACCACACTGAATCATGTTATTAGCAAGCTGCATCATCCATCTCAGAACAGACCCAAAACCTGTTCAGCACTTCATCAAAAGTGCTTACCCTTCACTTCTTAATTTCAGAGCATTCTGTCATCACTGCTTTCAGTTTATCAATTAGAACTGGAGAGATTCCCTGACGCTTAGTTCAGAATTACAATGAGGCCAGTGACTGGTGATTTCCCTTCCCTTTGCCAGTCGGCTACTTATCACACTCAGCTTGTCTCTTCTTAAGGTCTCAGCTTGCTCAAATACTACAATTTATTGAAAGCAGTACTTTGGTGGAAAAAACACTGACAATTAATTTGGAATTACGGTGTTTCACCCTAAAATGATGTGCTATTTAAAATTCCTCAAACAAACAGAAAATCCTGTACATGTCATTCACAGGTAAGCAGCACAAATTAGTCAAGAGATAACAGCTACAAATATCAGTGCAAGTCAGTGCAAAATCTCAACATATTTTCATTAAAAATCTGTAAGGCATTAAATATACAAATTAAACTCACACTCTCACATTAAAAGCCTAGTCAATCCACATTCAGCTTGCTGTTATAGAGTATACCTTATTTAAAAAGTTTTGTGTTTTTCCGTTTCTGCTAATGTACAGAACCATCCACATCCAGACTCTTCAAATACTAATTACAGAGCAAAAGGTTTTTATCCTCCTTTTAACCACTGATCTCTATTAGGACACTTCAATACCAGGAACTTAATACCGTTAGTATGCTTAGTCCACAGTGGTACAACAATTTAATTTGTACCTGAATTGACTTAATTTATACAGAACTTCCCTGAAGTAGAAGGAAAAGAGTTATTTACACAGTGGATTCTGTTGCACATACAGATATCATTTGTTAATGTCATATTGCTTAAAAAACAATAATTAATGACTGTAAAAACAGAAGAAATTTTAAAAAATGTTGAAGAGATTATAATATTTTTCAAATCTAAATCAAAGTACAAAGTTACTTGGACATTGAACAATCGAAATCAGCACTAAATGATATAAAATAATAAATTATAATTAGCCTTAGCTGTAGTTTTGCAGTTCCTGAGATGAATTTTAAAATGTTTTGAATATTAAAATATACATAGTATCTACATCTAAAAATATATCTATATTGCATATGTACTAACTAGCAATGCTTAAGACTGCTGAAACAGAAACCAGAACACAGTTTGAAAAGAAAGGATAAGATGACAAGGAGCCTTTAACATGAGACAAGAATAGAAACATTTAAGTCATCTTCATCTTCCTCAATTAAAAAAACATTCTTAGTAGTTAATCAGAGTATTTATCTGTAATCTTAAGCCTTCTCTCAATAATAGCTGCTTTCTTAGCACAAAGAGGACAAAAAAAGTGCTAAGTTGTGACGCTACATCACTACTAGCTGTTACCATCACTACTACAGCAAAATGCCTCGCTACTTCCAGCATCTCTTCCAGCATCTCTCATTTCACAAAGTTAAAGCTCAGAAGATACTTATTCAGATACTGCAAGCACTTCACTTACACTTGTATGACCATTAGAGCCTTTGAAAGGATGCAGATCACCTACTAGCTCCCTCCTCAGCAGTTCTAAAACCTAGGCTCAACTCCCACAAGGGATTGGATGAAAACAGACATTTCCTCAAACAGACAGGCACAGCACCACACGGCTTTACTTTACATACCCTGATCACTAAGACTAACTGAAAATAAACCAACGTTTAAAAAATGCACAACACAGGTGCACTTTCACTCATAGTTAGATTTGTTATGGAGATAGAAACTGAAACATGGAAGCCAGAACATTTCAGCCAAAGCAGGCAAAGAGCAAAAGTAATTTCGTAGGTCTGAGTCTGCTGCCTACATGCTGTGCCTGCTTTTGCCTACACCTGGCATCTTTTGGGCATAACAACTTTTCTTGTAGTAGAATACCTGCTACACCAAGAGTGTCTTCCTTTCAGAGACTGGTACTGGCTCTGTCATTTCAACAAAAACTATGCTCTGCACTTGTTATCCTCTTACGCAGAAAACCAATTTTTGCCTATTTTGAAGGACACAGTTTTAAACATGAGTGAAAATTTATTGAAATACACAGCTATCACTTGTTTATTACTTAAAAGCAATTTCAGTCATTTAAGTCACTTGCAAATACAATCTTGTTGCAGCATTAGTTTAACAATTTCAGACTAAATGCTTTCTGCAACCAACTTCTACAGCAAAAGGAAGGTAATTTCACTAAATTTAATAAGTGATTTACTCTTCCAGAAGACTAGAAAGTTGTCACTAGTATTCTACATGCATCGTATTGCACAAAAACAACAAATAATCAAGGAACAAACCCTGCCTAGAGCACGTAGTATGATTCAGCTTTGACCTTCAAAATCTTAAGTTTTGTGACTGCCAGTTTTGTAGAGCAGTAGTTTAGTTTTAGAAAGCTCTAACATGACTCCTTTTTAATAAAACACATAGCTTCTACTATGGATTATTTTGAGCATTGACATATTAATTTTATACAGAACATTCACTATGCCATTTCAAGTTTTTCAGTTTTTCAATCGATTCTGCCTAATGAAAGAACCTCAATTCCTCATTTATTACTACAAAAATACAAACCTTGAACTTCAACTTGTTTTAACTTGCACCGTCTCACAAACCTAAAGAAACAGATAAAACCTGCCTGACAACCTGCCCTGAAGAGACAGCCCATCTTGTCTCAAAAAAAAAAAAAGGCAAAAAAAGCACTTCTCAAAATAATTACTTATGGAAAAAATCCCATCCCTCCACATAAATCATATTTCTCATAAACAACTTAAATGAATGCCACTTCCATTCAGTCAAATCAAACTGTTACCACTACATCATGGGCCTATATGATGGATGGCAGAACTCTGATTTGTACAGAGAAACAAATTTCAAGTTATCTAAAAATTCTAATATGATAAAATACTGCATTTTTAAGGCTTCATTAAAAAATCCCCTTGTACTTGTTGTCCAAATATATTCAAAGGAGCTGAAAGTCGTATTTTATTGCCCATGCAACTGTGAGTAGCTACTTATAGAACAGAACACTAACACAGCTTAGTATTTACCTTTCTTCCTATTGCTCCATTTTGTTTTTTTGGTGGGGGAGGTTCAAATATCCTTTGCTGTTGCTGTGGAGGAAGGGTGGAATACAATGGAATGATTTTTATGTCACCAACTTCAGGACCTAAATCATCAATTTCACGTTTTATCCTCTTGCAGGCTTCATCAATCTCCTGCAAAACAAAAATATTGGTTAGAAGAGAACTCCATGAAAAAGGAAGCACACTTAAGAGTGCCTAGGACAATTAGAGTGACTCTACACCCTTAAGAACAATTACAATAACTTCTACTTTAAAAAACAAAACTAACTTTAAAAAAAAAAATCAATCAAGGTGCTTACTGAATCTGCAATCAAATTTCTACAATACTTCAAGATGTTTCAGCTTCTATACTCTAATGAACAGCCTAATTTGCATTCAACATCCTTTTTCTTTTAGTCATGTTTCCTAATTAAATCTCTACAAATTGTACTAAAATTGAAATCTCTCACCCTGGAATATTAAACTGCACTCATGACCTTTTCAATTTTCACAATCTGAAGGAAATTGATGTGCAAGATATTTAAAATAAGCCAATTAAGCTTTAATGTCACGTATCACTAATGCAATTATATGGAAGATTTGCTTCATTGTACCTAATGAGAACAAACACCTTTACAGTATAAACATGGATACTCAAAACCAAACCTCTCAAGCCTGTGTTTCAGATTTTACTTCAAAATTAACTGAAATCCCGCTTAAGAAAAATCAGTGGAATACTCTGAAGATGAAAGATTTTTCATGCCTTTTTTTACCATAGTATTTTCTAGCCTATTTTCTGCTTACCATACAAGACGGTTCACCACAGCCCAAAAATTTAAGTCCATTTCATTTTAAAACTAATACATTTAAGCCAGCTAGGAGACCAACAGTTATGACAAGATCTAAGGAAAACTGGGGTGCACAGAAATTTAGGTTAATGAGTAACACCACTCATTATCTTCAACTTAAAAATCACAACAGAGCCTTCACTAGTGTAACTAAGGGACACACTGACCAACTAGCGATCTTCCATCTGAAGCACCAAGAGGAGAATAAAGTCATGACAAAAAGCAACAGTAGGCAAAAGCAAGAAAATGGCTATAACATGCTCTGAGAAAAGAGGGAAGATCTCCCTTACCATATTCACTAGCCTGAAGCTGAAGTGATACTTAAGACCCTAAAGCAAATATATGGAACTGGTAATATAAAGGCTCTGTAAAGTGATTGCTTTAAACTGTGATTTGAAAAGCAAAAGCAGTCTCCTTTTTAGAAATCATAAATTCAGGTAGATCTGCACCAAATCTGGGTATTTCACTTGTTTTTAGAGATACATTTAAATTCTCAGCACAAATGCATTGAGTATGTTTTAAAGAAGCACAGACAATACTTCTATATTGATCAGTGTATACAGTTAACGTAAGCTTGGCAAAATGAAGGCTCTTCCTCTTTGATGTCCAAGAGCCCTTTTAAGAGTAAGCCTAATGCTGTCTAGTAATGCATTGCCAATTTGAATGAATTGCAGATATTTACAAAAAACGTGCACTTTGCCAACAAATCCAACACATCTTCATAAAATGTAAGGGGTATACAAGAAACTGAGTTGGAATGCCCACTACTGGCTTACTACAAGAAAATGAATTTTTTTTTTTACACAGGTCTAAGTACTCGTTGTTCTCCCGATAACCCCATTTCAAGTTCAGTAATAGCCTCCTAGGTCAAAGGGAGTTAAATATTTAATACAAACAAAAATACAGCACAGACCTTAGTTCCTGGTCTGGAGGCCACTACACCATTCATGGAATTTATGCAGATTATACTGTGTAATTGGGAAAGCTGTGATGCTGGACAGGATGCTTAGTCTTCAGTAGTAATGACTAGAGGTTCAAGGACAGTTTCATACTGAAGAGAAGGTAAAATATAAGCAAGCAAGGAAAAACAAAAGCACTACACTCTTCAGGACATGTGTACACAGCTACTGATCAACTTTCAGAAGTGATAAAAGTATTCATTCTTCCTAGAGTTTACCAATCTAGTTTCAAAGTATCCCTAATCAGGACTCATTAGAATACTTCAAAATAGAGATGCAATATTCACAGAATTGCAGAGATAACTACAGACCTCTCATCATAAACTGCTTTAAGAAGGATGCAAAACACCAAGAGCCACTGTCACTCATCTGAAGACAGTAAAAGTGAACTCTTTAATAGTAGTAGTTTTAATTTTAAAAAGGAAAGAGTAGTTTCCTTTTATTTACCACACTAACAGAGAACAGTGTATCTACTTCAGTATATCCACCACTAGTACATCTACAGTATATCTACTACTAGTACATCTATTTCCCCACAGAAGTCCTCACAGCACCAATCCTGCCAGATTCAAGAAACATTTGGACAAAGCCCTCTGGCACAGCGTGTGACCCTTGGGGCTGTCCTGTACAGGGCCAGGAGTTGGACTTGGATGATCCTAGTGGGTCCCTTCCAGTTCAGGATATTCTATGATTCTAACTGTATCCAGAACAACACAGATGATGACCAAAACCGGTATCCCCAAGTACACAAGCTAGAAGGATTTTATGTGTAGTAATAACAGTTTGAAAGTGTTAAGGATGCCTTTGAGCATTCAAGATTTGTTTGCATCACATGAAGACATTTAAATCCAGAAATGTGAGACATATAGTTGAAGGGTTCATCCTATCTTTAATCCTTTAGAGATTCAATCATCCCACTTTATTCAAGTATGAAAGGCTTTTTAAAAACAAACAAACCATACAACTTAAAATATCTGCACACCATCTACTCCACATAAATCCATTATAAAACCCTCCTTCCTTCAAGAGAGACTACTGCATCAATCTGCAAAAAATAAACTTCTTCTCAGGCGGAACAACAAGGTAGAGTGAACTTGGCTTGTATTTGGATTATGCCTGAAAAACTCCTCAAACCCTTTAACTATCACACTGGCTACCTGAGATAGCGGGTAATGGGGTGTGAGAAGCAGGAACACACAGGATCAAAGGACTCACACTCACACCCATGATGCCCAGTGCATCAGCACAAAGACCTGCTTCAGAGGTAATCAAAGAAGAAAACAGGCCTAACACGCAAAAAGCATGAGGCTTTCGGCAATGCTGAAGTTACTATACTGACTGCAGTTTTTCACAAACAAGACTTCCTAGGACTAGTATCTGAGAAATAGTTGTCAGTAAAATCACAGTCAAGAAATTGTCCATCGATGCACTCATTCTGACAAGAGCTGACTACCAAAAGGTAAAAAGCAAGCAGACCACAAAAAGAGGAAAGATTACACTAGTGAAAATGCTCATTTTTCTCAAGCTGCAAATGTCACAACACATCTGTACTTCACAAAACCCAGTTATCAGACTTGTCCCAGACAGTCATCTTAAGCACTTTAAAGCTTCCAGAAACTTCATCATCCTATCAAAATAAAGTTACAATACACAGGCAATAGCTACAGTTTAGCTGCAACACTACAGAAACTAGAATCAAGCAGCAGTTAAGAACCCCACAGTACTACACTCTGAACATTAACATGGAGTCCTCAACATTCTTCCACACCACCAGCACCTTAAGCGATTTTCCTTGGAAAAGCTTCAAAAACAGTCTACAATCAGTAAAGATAAATTATTTCTTTTTATATATACTAGTGATCAATGAGGTAATGGGGTGGTGAATATTTTTCAACCAGGAAAAACAAAGTCATCGCAACATCCAAGTGACAGTCAACAATTTTTATTTTGAACTTAGAGCTAAGTAAAAATAGCTTAGAAAGAAAAAAAAACTGCAATCAGGAAAATAATTATATCAAGATTATTATTTTTATTATTAAATCAAATTTAAGCTAATTGAAATGGTGTTCCTTTGAACAAATTGGTGTGATTAAAACTGGTTCTAGACAAAAACCTAAGCAGGCTGCTTTGTTTTCAAATGACTGGTGGACAACAGGCAACATTAGAGTACCTGTCAGATTGGGTGAATTTAATTCATGAGCTTAAGTATCAGTAAGCAATTCTAAGACGCCAAAAAGCTGCAGGATTTTAACATCAACTTCCATTTGTGCAAGACCTAAGTGTGTATGGGAATCAATGCTTAGCACTGTATTGTTTAGAAAACAAAGCAAGACCAAGGTGCACAGTTTCCCTCCAATTTATTAGTAACAGCAGTGCAGCCATCTGTATTTTCACAGAATGGTAAGTAGGTTACTTATGCCTCCTAAATCTGACAGGAATTTTACTCCATCTTAATTCACTTTTCCAAAGAAAAGGCATGCTAATGGCTAGTTCCTAAAAACCCAAAACCACCCGGATTCACAAACTTTTATTCCTCTCACTGAAGCTGTGTTTTTTCTGTGCAGCTAGAAATGCACAGGTCCACCAGCCCAGAAGCAAACTTCTGCTAAGAAGTTGACAAAAAGCAGTGAGTCCTGAACTCTCACAATGCCAGGACTGAAATCAAGAGGACCATAAATTTTCCTGTAGCCTAACTTCAGGAATACCACTTACAGGACTAAAGCTTAAATCATCACAACCATCTTTGATGTGTACTAGTAAATACTAACAAGATTGAAAACATGAACAGGACTTTGTATTACTAAGTAATATTTAGTAATACTCTTTTTTTTTTCCTAAAAAATATCACTTATGAAAGCCTTATTACTAAAAATCTTCCAGGTACGACTTTGAAAGACTGTCTGTGCCAGTTCCATTTAGAAACACGGTTCCTCGGGCTCTGTGTCAGAACTCATAGCGAAGAGAAACTTGGAAGTAAATGAACCACAAGCCATTACCTCATCAGCTGCCTCCGACACCACATTTCCACTGCTTTGTATCATCTCACTACTCCAGTACCTAACACACCCTAGCTCTGCATCAAAAACTAAGGATTTGAATGTATTATTAGCAGTTCATCTAAAAGGAGCTGTATAAAATTAACTGCACAAGACACTGATTTTGCCTGTCATGCACATTACTCTCTTCTGCTGTTGAAAATAAAGTCTTTATTACATTTTCAAGCTGAATGCTCAGTAGAAATTCCCATCCATTTCTTTTCCTGATGGCATTTTTGAAGTCAAAAGTAAGGTGCTCATACGGAAGGCCATGAACAACAGAAAAATATTACAGGAGCAGTTGCATATATTATTGAGTTAGTGCACCACATCTTTAAGAAGCAAGTTTGTGCTGAAAAAAATACATGATTCTTACTAGTTCCATTACAAGTTCCATTCAACGATAGGCAAAAAAAGCCCCAAAACCCGCAAATATAAAAAGAAACCCAGAATGACAAGCAGCAATGCAGTTCACAGAATCACAGAACATGAGGTTGGAAGGAACCTCGAGGATCATCTAATCCAGCCTTTCTTGTAAAAAACACAGTCTAGGCAAGATGAGCCAACACCCTGTCCAGCTGAATCACATACATCCAATGTTGTGCAATCCACCATTTCCCCTGGGAGTTTATTCCAATGGCTGATTATTCTCATTGCGAAAAATCTTCCTCTTGTGTCTAATTGTAATCTCATCAGGAGTAACTTTTATCCATTACCCCTCATCTTTTCATGTGGGTCTTGTAAAAAGGGAGTCTCCATATATATTGCAGACACCCTTAAATACTGGCTCATGATGATGAGATCTACCCCGAGCCTTCTTTTCTCAATGCTTAACAAATCCAGTCCCCTCAGCATTTCCCACTCCTTTGAATATATTTGTGGCCTCAACTTACTGAGTTACATTGCTCTTGCAAATCTAGCAATCCTTGCCTTCTGTATGTGTGCAAGACTCACCCGTGCTGCCATGCAGAAGGTACAGTGAAATTACAGTGACACTAAACAGCAGTTACCGAATGATGGACCTCGAGCTACCCTAAGCCAAAGTAACTCGAGTGCCGGCATTCACACTAACTCGCAGGCCAAAGTGGTCTACGCAGCCACTGAACTTGCTGGCCAGGCTCCACTCAATCTTAACATCTAAACCATACCTCATCTTTACAAAAACCCTTTCTACAAAAAGACGGTGACTAGTGATGTCATTTAAGCACATTCAATGGAACAATTCTAACACTCAGCATGCAAAATAGAGTTCAGTGATTTTGTAAACATAGTGTCCTTGGGAACACTACCGCAGAACCCCTTTCTTCAGCTGACCCTGTATTTGGTACACTTAAAGAATCTCACGGGATGAGCAAAACTTCAAGACTACTCCAGTTAAAACATACTTTAAACTCTTTTAAACAGGAGATGACAGTCCTATCTACAGAAGATCAGCTGCTACATTATACAGTTAGATTTTGCTTCATCTTGGATACACAGGTCAAAGAGATATAACTCTTAAACCCCAAAGGAAATTAATGCCAAAAAACCGTAAGGCAATTTCACCTTGTGTAAAATGAATATGGGGGGAGGGAAACAAATGTATAAATAAAAAGTACTTCGCAAACTAGAAATATTTGGCAGACACCTTAACCTGTCCCGTCCTGAGTCCCATCACAGGCAGGGAACAGCTAGCCACATGTGGCTTTGATGACATGAACCTTTCTGGAAATGCAGCCTTTGTCCTCAAAGCCTGCACGGAACTTCCCTAATTTCCCTTTCTTCCTCTAGAAATGAAAGAAGACTGCTGCAAGCTAAAATGACAAACCAGCAGTGAAACAAACTGGCACCAAGAGCTGCACCACTTCAGACCCCCTAATACAGACTGAGCAAAACAAAACTTTGCAAAATTATGCATATAGACAAAAAAAGTAATACGAGGAAAAAGTCAACACTTGACCACAACTAAAACTGCTCGGTCAAGTCAAAACTGAATCTGCCTCAGCATAATTCCCATATTCAGGATCTCTTTGACCCGATCTATTTGAAATATTTAATATTGACATCATCTCGAATGAAGAGCAAAAAACCTTTCTCCCTTTAGCATTTGAACAAAATTAGTACTATTACTCTTCTTTCAGTTCATGCTCAGTCCAACTCCCCAAATACTTCCTATATGAATCTAAACAAGACAATGTGTTCACTGTAGCCCAGTACAGACTTCCTCTTAACCTCACCCAACCACTACCACTGAGACCAAAAGAGTTGTCAATTTTTACTTCAATTTCCACACAAGAAAGTCTCTGTTTTCTTTCAATTCCAGAGTTTACCAGTCTCACTGGGATGAAAACATTGTGCCTTTAAAATAAACTCTTATTTACCAAACTTTCTATCAAAACATCAAAAACGTTTTGTAACTCTTTTCTACACCATCACTTTTACCAATATCACTTTAAGCTTTTCTAGAATACTGAACTTCACAGCAACATTTTAAAGTATATTTATCTACAATCAAGAATAACACTGCTGATCTGTATTTCACATCTCCAGATGCAGCTTGGATTCTTCCTCATAAATGTGTAACGACGCACTGGGATTTATAAAAAAAAGGGTGACAGAGAACACAATTGGCATTCGTAAATGCCCATGTTACCAAAACGTGTAAGACAGATCTATACAGTTTCTGTGTCATTATTTCTCTCTTTCCCACCCCACAAGTTTCACCTGTAAGGATGTTACACCTACTCCCAGATTACTGGTCTTAATGGAGTGTAAAATCCAATACTGTTTTAGAAGAACTCCAGTAGGAAATAAACCAGCTGCCTCTCAGATCTGCAAGCTCAACAAATGTATATCTATACAACTAGACTACCAACTTTGTAATCTCAAAGACTGAGAACAAGTTTGACAACACCTATTGTCTAAGAAAGACACGTTGACTGAAATGTAATTATGCTTTTCCCTTGCGAAACAAAATCCTTCTCAGTTTCCAATTTTGCCTGTGACTGATGACAGGCAACCTAGTTTACAGCTACCCAGGTGTAGTGGGCTGATCCTGGCTGGATGCCAGACACCCACCAAAGCCCCTCTATTACTCCCCTCCACAGCTGGTCAGGGGAGAGAAAACATAACTAAGGGTTCATGAGTTAAGAACAGAGAACGATCACTCATCAAATACCACCACAAGCAGAACAGACTCAGATTAGAGACATTAATTTATTACTAAGAAAATCAGAGCATGATAATGAGAAGTAAAATAAAACCTTCAAAACACCTTCCCCCCACCCCTCCCTCCTTCCCAGCTCTACCTCCTACCCAACAGCCCAGGGAGACAGGGAATTGGGGTTATGGTCAGTTCATCACAAGTTATTTCTCTTGCTTCTCAGGGAGAGGAGTCCTTCTCCTGCTCCAGCATGAGATCCCTCCCACGGCACAGTTTTCCATGAACTTCTCCAACATGAGTCCATCTCATGAGCAACAAATCTCTGCGAGCTGCTGCAGCGCAGGTCACTCTTCTACAGGGCACCTCTCCTTCAAGGACAGGCTGCTCCACAGGGGGCTCCTCTCTCCATGGGCCTTCCATGTGGTCACAGCCTCCTGTCAGGCATGCACCTGCTCCAGCACGGGTCTCCTCCATGGGCTGCAGGTGGATTCTGTATCCTCATGGATCTCCATGGGCTGCAGAGGCACAGCTGCTTCACCATGGGCTGCACCACCGACGCCAGGGGAATCCCAGCTCTGGTGCCTGGAGCACCTCCTCCCCCTCCTTCTGCACTGACCTTGATGTTTGCAGAGTTGTTCCTCTCACACATTTCTCACCCTGCTCTTCTCTGGCTGCAATTACAATTGCTAAATAATTTGGGTTTTGCTTCTTAAGTATGTTATCACAAAGCATTACCACCATTTCCAATTGGCCCAGCCTTGACCAATGGCACATCCATCTTTGGAGCCGCCAGGGATTGGCTCTGCTGGACATGGATGAAGCTTCTAGCAGCTCCTCCAAGAGGCCACCCCGCTACCAAAGCTTGGCACTGCAAACCCAATACACCAGGTTATATACCTTTTTTGAACACTGGCATTAAACATGAACACTATTCCCATGTTCTGAAATTCTCCTGACATACCAGGGGGGTTGTTTGTTTTTAAATTCAACAAATGAGCTTTCTTCATTACAAAGCCTGTAGGACAAGTCCTGTTTCAAAATGTTATTCCTAATAAATTTTGTTTTTAAACATCCTCTTTTGTTATTAATGGATTGAAAAGCAGTTCATACAATGTAATAATATACTTTTGCTCCTTTCAGGATTCCAGAAGGAAATTTTTACTGAACATGTATTTCTGCACCATTAACAACAATTTTATCTTCACCCAGTAACAGGCTAATACAATTAAGATTCCTTTGGTTTCTGAACACATTTAAGCTTCTTTTAATTTTCTGGGCATGACAACACAGAATCTTCCCTGCTATCTCCAAGTTTCATCATCTTCTCTATGTCTAAACTAATCTGTACTAATTAACTGTTATCCATCTTAATTCCCATATGAAACTACTTCAAATTCATTTGGATGAGAAGACAGCAGCCAATAAGGACCCCCATTCTACCACAGACCACTGCAATTACACCTCATTTGAAGCCTCTTAAAATCTGAACAAGTCACATTTGCACAGTTTCAGCTAAAGCATCTTCCCTTTCCATAATTTCATTTGGCTTCATAAATGCATCTTTCTGACAAGAAAAACAAATAATCTTGCACCCTTCTTCATACTGTTTTCAAGAATCCATAAGAACTACAAAGCAATTCCGCCTAGCATACATCAATTTTAGCCTAGCTACTAAGGCTAATGAACCTGAAGCACACAGTGGTAATGGTACCTAGAGCACACTTTCCCATTCTTGAGAGTACAGCAGGTCACACTACTGTAGATTCAACAGCGATACACACAGAGACTCTATTATGATGCTCAACAGAGGCCCCAAAATGTCATTAATCAACATGGTTAAAATACTTCAAAGCTTCTCTACAAAAGCTAAACCAGACTTGAATTTCATGCTAACCACCCAAACTCACACTACCTCCAGGCAGAGTCAACTCCAGTGCCCCTGGGTAGTACAATCAACTGACACATGGACTGGAGATCTCTAGACTCCAGAGCAGAGGATGCTGGCTTACCAATGCCCATTTTAGTGATTCAGTAATATAGTGTTAGATGCTTTTATGCTTAACTATATAAATACACTTATGAACAGGTACTGTGCACAGAATTCTATTCAGAATTTGCTTATAATATATTATGTCCTGCAAATTAACCCAGTGAAAATCAAAGAACCTGTTCATACAAAAGATCAGAGTACGTCTGTAGCACTGGTGGGTCTGGAGCCTAGAGCCATTTGCCAAAAGAGGACACTCATCCCATGCCCTGCAGTGATTGTTTTAACAGGTTACTTACAGTAATACATAGCAACTGGTGTAGCAAGCACGTAATTTATAAATCAGAAGGCCATGTATTTCTGCTTTGTGAAGGGTTGAAGACCAGCCTGATTTAGCATCTTGCTGAGAAAATAAAATCCGCTGAAACAGCCGGACAGCAGTGTTCCTTTCTCTTGCCACCAATTTTCACCCTTCTGCAACAGCTGCTTCACTAATTCGCACACTTAAGTACCCGACTGTTGCATCGTGAATTGCAAGTTCCCACAGCCTCCCTGCAGCCCTGCCCTCAGTTCCCCATTGGTTGTCTGTAATCCCTCCCCTGTTCCATCCTCACTGGCTGGTTCCCTGTTGATCCCTCCCATGTTCCCTTTCTCTATTGGATTGTACCCCTCCCCCCGCCTCCCTATGTCCCCCTATAAAAATGCCTGGAACTTCCTGGTGTGTTATCTCACCACTCTTGCGCCTTCAGAAGATTAAACTCTCTGGAACCCAAGCAGCAGATCGCTTCTGTCGCCTTTATCTCTGTTGGCGCATCTCCCACCAGCCTGGGGGAAGCCCCATCGAGTGGAAGCTGCGTTCTCGACCGCTTTTGTGCTCCTGCTGTGTCTGGGGCGTAGCGCCCAGACCCCGGGCTCCCT
>VWZW01002475.1:1109030-1122977 GCA_013397115.1 Edolisoma coerulescens | reverse complement strand
CAAGCAGCCGCCCTGGCAGAGCTGCTGACGGCATCCTGATATGGTGGCAGCACAGCCACACCCGACTAGTCTGAACTACAACTTCAAGCTAAAACCAAGCAGGTAAATTTCAAAGCCACTATCACTGACAGTGTTATTTCCTACCTGTACTTTAACTTACAGAAATACTCCAAACAAAGAAGGACAAATGTAAGTCAAGAGTATTTGCTTTTATAGTGACAGTCACTGCTTTGGTTTTCTAAGGGAGATGACCTGCCAGAAGACACTTAAGTATCTTAAAACTCATTTAAGAGGCAACACATCTTTATGACTGGCAAATCTACTCAAGAAGCCCGGGTACCTTTAGCACCACAAGTTACTTGCACCATTCTCCCCCCCCTTGGCATTGTTAAGGTTGTGTATGCTTAGAAGAAAGACACTGAATTGTTCCACATCCCTTGAAAGGTATTTCTTCAAGAGTAGTAACTGCAAGAAGAAGGAGCTGAAAAACATTTTTGCTAGCTGCATTTCTTCCCCTACTAAAACCAGATTTAGGTTGACTGAGTCCAGCAAACTTTCAAAATGCCTATGGGTTTTAACCTCTTCTCCAGCTCAGTTTACCAATATGAACACTCAAAAGAGCTTCAAAGAAAGGACTAAAAAACCACCCCAGTTTATTTCAAGTAAAGTATTTAAGATTTCCAGAAAACCCTCATTTCCTGATGTAGTTTAGCTTAAGCTAAACTTTAGCTTTTATACTATCCTCTTTTTCAAGGCACGGAGTCTGTTTCTGAGACCTAACTCCCTGAATTTGTGGTAGATAAAGTCTACAGCCTAATACTCAAAAGTTATTAATAAAAAACCAAAACCTGAACATTCTTATTAAAACTGATAGCTAAGCAGCAGAACCAAATGGTTATTCTTCAGTTAAGCTGTACAATACATGTACAGAAGTGCACAGAACTATCTTTTCAAGAAAAACCAAGGATGCTCTCAGGTACCCAGATCTTTGGACTTCCCATCAGTACAAACCTCGGTTTCATTCTCTAGGTTTCTGTTTTTAAAGTACTTGAATTGATGAGAATTTTCATTTTAGAAAGGCCTTGCACAGCATTTACATTACAGATATGTACAATGTTGAAGGACCTAAAGCGTATGGCAGGTAAACCTCAGGTCATCCAAATAATAAACCAGAAAAGGAAACTACGTGTTTCAGTCTACACAAGTCACTTAAAATAGTTTCTGCATAGAACAATGAATAGAAAACAGAAGTAAGTACCTCTTGTCCAGTAAGAAAGAGTAAAAGATCTCCTTCTTCTTCTTCACACATGTGAATTTGTATCACTGTTCGAATGGCAGCCTCAAGGTAGTCCCTTTCGGGTTCTGGAGTATAGAATATCTCCACAGGATGGGTGCGACCCGGGATAGTTAGAAGAGGACAGTTATCGAAATAGATCTGAAACTTGCCAGCATCTAAAGTAGCACTCATAACTATAACCTGTAGGTTTGGAGGACAAAAAGTTACTCAAAGCTTACAAGAATTTGTGACGCATTATGCATACAATGTGTAATTTTAAGGAAGTAAATTGTTGATATAAGAATGCTTTCATTACCTGAATACCCTTGTTATAAAGGTCCAAAAATATTGCAAGTCCAATACATAAGGTTAAGCTACAATATATTGTTTCTAGAAGCTTCCTCAGTACAAAGCACATTAAGAATGTCCTACGGTTAGCCTTCCAATATACGTTATCACAGATCAAAAAAACAATTATAAAAATCAGCTAACGGTAAGCACACATACTTTATCCAGTATGCCTGCAACTAGAACAGAGATACTGCTGGACTTCATCATTACTGACCTTCAAATCAGATCTTTGTCTTACAACTTCCTTCAAAACTCCCATCAAGATATCCGTAGCCAGTGTTCTCTCATGGGCCTCATCAAGAATTATAACACCATAGCGCTCCAGCAAAGGATCATTCATTGCTTCACGAAGTAACATACCATCAGTCATGTATCTGAACACAAACAGAAACAATTCCAACACACATTTTGTTTATTAAGTTTGATGCAGAATCCTCTTCCATATTCACCAGGTTACTTGAACTAAGCTTTTAATCAACTTTTTAGAAGTAGGAACACCAGCAAACTACTTCCAACACTGAAACTAGCCCATTTCAAGTTTTCAAATAGAGTATAAGTGGAACCTGGGATTATGGGGGGAAAGCTTAAAAAAAAGGGGGCAAGGGGAAACAAGGTTTAGTAACATGTACAATAGTTTGTAGACTATTACTGGCAGACTTCCACACCTAAGCTCAAGAGACAGGAAAAGAAAGGGAAAAACACTCACTAAAATCCAAGATACAGTGTCTCTGCAATTGCCTTCCTTTTCTGTCTGCAGATGTGTTCACTTCTTACTTTTCTGCTACTGTTACATTTCTTTTTCCACATTAACTTTATGCTCAGCCCTTCAATAACTTGTATGACCACTTGTATGACAACTTGAACCACACTACGTGGTGTTTTTAACTGAGCATTTTGAATGTAATCTGAAAATGATGCATTACATGTGCCTGGTTCCTGGCAGCACAGGAATCTATAGCAGCTGACAACTAAAACGCTCCTGACTATGTCTCCCAGAACAAGGTATAGGCCAGTTTTGAATTTTTGGGAAGTTCTCTTTACTGAAATAAGCTACTGAACTTCACCAGAAGTACCCTGAATGGCAGATACCACACACAAAACATCAGCTGAATGCACAACAAAGAGAAACTGCATGCTGGAGCGCTTTATTATGAATAGCACCTTAATAATAAAATACTTATTCAGATCACCTTCTTCTTTATGGATCATTTAAAATTAATTTCTATAGAGAGCAGTGATTTCTTTAGGAGGAATGAATAATTTCCAACTCTACTCATGCCTCACACTTCAGGTTTCTCTCAGCTCACACTATGGCTCCTGTCTTTCTTCCCCACTCAAGACACAAAGCACCAATCCACAGATTCACTCCCTTATCACTCCTTTCATAACTCTGCTCACACCCTTCATTACCCTGTCATCCCCCCACCTCCAAGTATGCTGTTATACCTTTATCTGACAGCTGCCGTACTTACTTCAAAATGGTTTTTGCACTACTGCAATCTTCAAACCGAATGGAGTAACCAACCTCCTGGCCCAGCATGACATCCATCTCATCAGCAACGCGCTGCGCCACGCTCATCGCAGCCACCCGCCGGGGCTGGGTACATGCCACTCCCCTCTTTGGGCCAGGTAACGAGCGCATGTAGTCAACGCACCACTGAGGGATCTGTCAAGAATAAAATTCAGTGATAAACACACTTCAAATGGTCATATAGAATCTGTAACCTTTGTGTTGAATCAAAAGTTAGTTAGAATTCCACAGAGATGCCAACTGCACGCACAAAAATATCCAAAGCAGGAGAGCATACAGGCTAGTTAGTTGGATCCAATGCCACTGAATAAAGCACACACACTCATTAAGCATGTACATAACTATCTCTGAAGTTATCAAGGAAATACATAAGTTCACAGGACATTTTAGCCCCGTTACCCGTTAGATCAATACCTTTTACAGGTACTTAGCAGCAGCCAACATGCTCCAGGGCAACCAAAATTAAAGCTAGCACACTCAACATTTGAGATCAGTAGCACAGTTTCAGTTTTACAGTAAACAAAATTTATTTTGTGTCTTGAAAAAGTAATGCTTATTACTACATTTAAGCAAAAATAATTATTTCAGTAATAAACAACTGTCTTAGCCAAGAAGTGCAACCAATAAAATAAACAGATAATTATGTTCATTAGGTTTATTACTGTTCTTCGGAAATTTCATCAACCAGATATAAAACCCCTATGCTTTCCTTCCTATGTCAGCACTTGCTTTATTTGCCAGTCAGTAGTTTTCTGCTCCTGTTAAGAATCTTGAAACAGGTAAGAATCATCCAAAATAAGTTTTATTCAGAATTCCTAAGTCAGTAACAGTTTGATGGAGACAGAATATTCTCAACATGTTCTCAGTGTGACACTTTATGAGGAGACATCCAAGGCCTAACCAGTTCCAAGCCTACAGACCAAATAAACCCACTCGTTCCTAGTAATTACTTTTCAAGCATTCTTAAAAGCACAACGAGGAAAAGAAAACGTATCATTTACACATTGTACCAATGAGGAATAAGAGAAAGAGCAGTGTAATTTAAATCAGGAAAATGTCTGTTCTTCATTACTATATTCTCACAGCAAAACGGACAAAAATAAACACTAAAACTCCAGAAGCAGATGAGTGTGGACTAATGCATTTTTTTAATGAAAAATATACTTCCACTATAAATATAAGAAAAATAAGGCTAACAGAATCAAAATATGACAAGAGACTACTAGACTGCTGTGAAGAACTCAAATTTCTGAAAATCCTATTCAAAACTAGAAGTAATAGTAGTTCTTGAACACTAACAGCAGCAACACGAAACCCTATCCTGTAACATATACATGGCTCCCCTCCTTCCCAAGTCACTAGTAACAGCTCAACTCTAAGTATATTAGGTGAAGCTTTTTGATCTTAAGTAGAGCAAGTCCTGAAATAAATTCTGAACCAGCAGGTTTGTCAGGCCACTGCAGCATGAAATAAAACCAATTTAAAAGTGATTTTCCAGTAAGCAGCAAAACTTTCAGCACTGGTGTCAAATGAAAGAAAAGGGTTCCACAGACTTCCCTGCACTAAGCCGATATAAACAACCACCCGAAAGACTTCTCCTGTCCAGCTTTCAAAGACATACAAATACTGGGAAAAAGGACTGTTCCATACTGCATTTTTTTACTTCAGTCGTGTCAGGGAATATACTGAACACTTCTTATCACGTGGTTCTTATGAAACCTAGCCTGAAGTTAACTCCACTGACAGAAAAAACCCTATACCATCACCAAAACCCCTGACTTTCCTTAAAAAAAAAGGTCATTTTATCAATAACAAATGCAGGAGGAATGGCTTTAGTTAGCACCATTTAATCTCAAGGACTTTCTCAATTAAGACAGATTTTCAAATATAACTTCCATAAACACGAGGAGGTAGCAACTACACATACAGTGGCACTAAGGGTTGTTAAAAACTACTTCAAAGTCAAAGAAACTTCATGACTTTAAGGAATGCAGAGCAGGAGACAGAAGACCGCTGCCCTTTCTGGCTTTTTTGAGCGTCTCCAACTTACTGAAAACTTCCTCAGTTAAAAGTTACATGGCAGAATTGTCTGAATTTTCATTATTTGAGAACCCGTATCGGTTCTCCTGCACACTGCAAAGAACAAGGATTAAGCTATACTCCGCATCACCTTGCTTCTGAACTTCACCCGCCAAGAACTCCTGCTGAAGAAGTGGCATCACTTATGTTACGTCAACACACAAAGGAGGTGCTACTCTACCATTCTCTTCACAAAACAAAGTGAAATTATTATACCAGGACCACATATGATCCCATATTTAAAAGACAGTAAATGTTGCAATTACAGCAAGTTAATTAGCCCCTTCCTAAGAGAAATCTGGCACACCCATTCCACCACGGAGCACATTTACAGCACATTTAGAAAAAACAGTTAACTTTGAAGGTTATGTTTAAATTACAAATCAAGCCACTGCAAACACTAAAGAACTGAAAATTAACGTCCTGGCTTCCAATATACTTCTTCAGTACTTTGGGGTTTAAGTCTATGTGAAACAAGTGAGAAAAGTTTCATCTTCTGTTTTTTCCACTGTCTAAGCCAAGCATTTCCAATCCTGGGTGCTCTATAAGACTAAAAGGAAAACACGTTCATAATCACAGAATCACGAAATAGTTTGAGTTGGAAGGGATCTTAAAGATCATCTGGTTCCAACCATCCTGCAATGGCCAGGGATGCCACCCACCAGACCAGACTGCTACAAGCCCCATCCAACCTGGCCTCGAACACTCGCAGGGATGAGGCATTCACAACTTCTCCAGGAACTTGTTCCAGCATTTTACCACTCTCACACATAATCTAAATCTCCCCTCTTTCAGTTTAAAAGTAATTTCTCCTTGTCCTATCACTATCTGCCCATGTAAAAAGTCACTCTCCATGCTTTTTGTAAGCCCTCTTTAGGTACTGAAAGGCCACAATGAGGCCTCCTCGGAGCCTTCTCTTCTCCAGGCTGTACAATCCCAACTCTCTCAGCCTGTCTTCATAGGAGAGGTGCAGATAATAATCAGGGAAGGGACTTGAAAGGTGGCAGCTCACTATCAAAAAGATTATCTACAACTGTATAGCCTTCTACTATCCCAATGAAAGAGAAGGTAACAATTTTAGAAATAATACTTTTCAAATGTTGCTTGTTTTTATTTGTATGAAGTTGGCATTAATAGCTCATGTACACCTGCAGTTCGAGCATTAAAGGATTTCTTAGATGCAAAAAAGTATTTATCTTGCTTAATCAATGAATTTAAGGAGAAGAAAAGCAATCATCCCCCAACAGGTTTTAATACAGCAACTGACCACAAAAAGGATGTGACACTATCACATGCTAAACAAAGTTTTCATTAGGTGGCAGCAGGACAATTTTCAGTAATATGCCCCTACAGAGACACTGTCAAGTATTTCAAAATGTATCTGCAACCTCACAGAGCAAATTCAGAGGAAGCAGGGAAGCTTCCAAGACAGCTTATGTGCTTCTGGTAGCTTAAATCCCATTTTTAGGAAAGATGTGTTAAATTACTTAAATCCTTTCAGAAAGTAAGGGGTAAAGTAGTAAGGTAACTGAGGAAAAGCTTTATGCCTGACGAACGACAATGACACACAACCCTTATATTTTCAAATTCTCAGACCACACAGCAAGTAATCTTGTTTCATATACGTAAGTACCATTTTTTAACATAATATGCAGGATACTGCAGCTTCCAAATAACTACATAATCAAACCTTTCTGAAGAATTCTATACAGTCTTGGCCTCAGCTTATACACTTAAAAAAAGCAATACAGATAATGTCATAACACTACCTTCTGAACAATACACTGGTGTGTATATATATCTACACATATACATATGTGCAGCAAGGTCCTGTAACTTCACGTATTTCAGGCACAGCTATAAAAGATATCCAGTGTACTACTACGTCCATCACATTTTCTCAACGTCCAAAATTTTATGACCAAAAATTTACTGTCTTAAGACTTAAAGTTAGCTACAATCCATTTTATAAAGATTAAAATATTCTTCCATTTTTATTTTCTGTCTAGATAAAACAATTTTATCAGACTACAGAACAAAGAACTTTTTTACATTACTTCTCCACAGACTTTAAACAGCAAACCAGAGGATAAAGTTTTGAACAAGTCTGCCCTGCTATAAATACCCAGGTGTTCCTTGTATCTTAGACAGTCCCTATTTATTGGTCCTCAAAATTTTTCTTAAGGTTTAAGGAGGCTCTGCACATCTGTTATCACTATTTTGGGTGCTAAGGAAGACTTTTAAAGCCATCAATCTACCAAAAAAAGTGATTTTTAACAGCAGCACTGAAAAGCTCTACAACCTCTGAGAAGTTTCAGTACCAAGGAAATACAAGTCTCTACCGCTCAAGTCTGAACATCACCAAAACACATGACCCAATGAGATATCAGAATTGTATTTGACATTTCAATTCCTTTTAAGTTTTTATCTGCAGCAGTAAATTTCATAAAACATGAACAAGTTCATACTTTGTAGCTGCTGTCTACACAGACAGCTAAATAAATTATTTGGAACCATCACTTCAGTTTGGGGATTAGTACACTTCTGTCACACCATTAAATCTCTATCTTCCTCTACCAGACACCTACCAATTCATAAAGCTCAGTGGAAGCAAGGGCCTGGGAGCAGTACTGGATTTTTAAAGTGGAAGATCCTCTAAGATTCTCCTCATCTTGCACTCATTAAGCAAATATAACATCGATCAAATTAGTTTTGCTTACAGTTTGTGAAGTATTCTTATACAATCATTTTCTCACACACAGCTACCAACAGCCACAACATTTAAAAAAATGCAGCATTATATAGATAAGAACTCACCTGTGTTGTTTTACCAGACCCAGTCTCTCCAACCAGCACAAATGACTGATGCCTAATCAAAATATCCGTAAATCTTTCTTTATATTCCCAGACAGGAAGTTGTAGCCTTTTTTTCAGGATATCATAATATCGTGGTGTATGTGGTAGATTTGTGAAAGGGTTAATACTGTGTGGAATCATTGCTGGTTTTATAGTTGGTAACCCAGCAGCCGCATAGTATGTAGAGTTAGATGTAGGTCGCAGATCCTTCTCCTTGTCCCTTTCTCTGTCACGATCTCTATCTCTGTCACGATCCCTGTCACGATCTTTCGAACGGTCATCTCGGTCCCTGTCCCGGTCCCGATCTTTCCTAAAATGAGTTAAGAGACACAGCAGAAAATGAGACACATGAATATTTAAATGCAGAGGAGGAATTTAAAGACAACGCAACCCTAAAGGTACCCAGTAAAAAGTGGATACAAACCAAATCTTTGAAGTCTTGCAGACAGCTGCCCGGAAGGATAAGCACCAAGGAGTAACAACAGTATATATGATGCATACTCAACATTAAACATACATAGCTACACTTACTGTACCTAACAACAAACAAACACTACAACAGTTCCTCTCATTACAGGCAAGACTGAATAAAGCTATCACATGGAGAGATGAACGTTTTAACCCTCTTCATTTAACGGTTATAAAGAATCAGCTGTGCAGTGTAGATCTCCCACAGTTCTCTCCATCCCTACTTGCTGCTGCAAAAAAATAAGGGAACACTAAATAGTCTTTCTGCCTACCTACTAAAGGAATTATACTCATCCACAACGAACTAACTCAAGATAATAAGCTAGCCACGAAAGGGAAGTTTGATTTTATTATTCCACAATGACTCTGTAGCTTTTTTTGTTTCAAGTCTTACACACAATTCTGACTCCATCAACTCTGATACACAGGTTGTTGAGTCTAGAACTTAAGACTTAAAACCAGCCGCTACAGTTCACAGAATAAGAATCATTCAGGTTGGAAATGACCCTTAAGATCATGGAGTCCAACTGTTAACCCAACACTACCAAGCTGTACAGTATCTTCTCCAGTATCACTTCCTACCACACACTTAAAACAGCATTTATGTATTCCCATTTGTTCCAAATACTAAGTAGACAAATTCACTGCACGTGCAAAAGAAAAATAGTATTCTTAAACTCTGGCCTCAGTCCTTCTGAGTTTCTAATTCTGCAAGTCCATGTACCTGCTCTTGCACATAATCCCAATCTTCCTACAAGTACACACTTGCAAAAGAATCCTTAGTTTGACCCAAAAACTACAGTTACATGCTTTTAATAAAAATTCCCAGTTCTGGACTTTGAAACAAGCCCTGCTTTACAAAAACACTCCATCCTATTTTAAACTAGATTAAGTTAAAAGATTAGTGGCATCTTTGCCTACAAAACTGAGGCTTTCCTCAACTTTGGCTCTTTTTGTGCATTGAAATCCCATCAAAAAGACAAAACAACAAACTAAGTCAACACCAGCTTTACAGTAAGTGCACACAAATATTTCTAAGAATATTAAGCAACACACAAAACCTTACCTCCCTCACCAACACTCAAGCATGTCTAGAGAGCACGTCCAAAGAAAACTTTTGCCAACACCCCTCTCCACAGCTTTTGTGTTTTAAACATGCAGTTGGCATTCAAATGTAACTACTGAATTAATATTAAATTCCGACCTATGAGGAAGATGCAATAACCAAGATTCTTCTATAAATTTTAATTCAAAATGTGCTGTGCTTTGGAAACAACCACCATTACTCTTCTTGTATAAAAATGAATGTAATGTATGCAGCCTTTTTTTTTCCCCTCAGTACTTCAACATATTATGACTGCAGAGGACATAGTAAGATTTTTTTTAACATGACTTCTTTTAACATAGACTCATTGAAAATAAAGAAGGATTACAAAACATACTGTTTACTGCCACTTACTTAACTCAATTGTATACAGATTATCCTAAAGTTTTGGACTCTGACTAATCTAAACATTAAGACCCTTTCTAGGGCATTTGTTTGAATCTGAGATACCCTAGCTTTAACATTACTTCTAACACATTCAAATACTGTACAAGCTAGAAATCTCTTCTTACTGTAAAATGCCAGGCAGATATTGCAGAACCCAACAGGTTCATATTCTCCATAAGGAAGTTAGCCCTGTTTGAAAGAACTAGGCTCCATTATGCTACTTGGAATGGTGTAAGAGTCTAATAGCATGTATCAGACAGCAACAAAGCTTTGGACTTGCAGCTGATGAGCTATTCACCTTTCAAACACCTGCAGGTACCAGGACATACAAGTGCATGGTCAGACAGTAACATTAGCAGGAAAAAGAAAGCAATTTAAGAATGGTAAAGCCAGGGTAAAATGCAACAACACACTTCACTGAAGGTAGAGTAAGTCATACTACTAATGTGCAGGTTTTGGTTTGGCTTTTTACAGCATTATTTTCTGTATGTGTGTTTCTGAAGGATTTTTATCCTTCACTGGTATCTAGTTAAAGGGTAAATAAACCACATCAATAAAATCTATTCCACAACCATTTACTTACACAGTATCATGTCAGCAGCTTCTGCACTGCAGACCATCAAGTGTACATTCCAGTATGCTTCAGCCCCCCATGAAGCAGCCCTAGTGCTGAAATAAACAGAGCCACACTATTGCCAGCCCTTCCCATGTGTCAGCACAAGCATGTCACCAGCCTTGTAGAGAACCAACCTTCCCACCAGCACTAGTTCTAACTTGGATCAGGTTCTCTACCCTAGCCTCCCAAACACTCCCTTGTAGCACTTATTTTCCATGTTGGTAGCTACTTGTGTCGGCTTACAACAGACAAAAATACAACCTGATAAACAGAACAGTGAATTAAATGGACTACAAATACAATCCAACATGGAAAGTGCCATTAATCCCCCACTTCTCAGTTTCTTCACTGAACTCTTACACCTTTTTAATTGTACAAACAGAAAGGAAACGTATCAAGCTCTATGTACATTTCAGACGTAAAAAACTAATCATGTGTTAATAAAAGGAGTTGAGCCTCTTTCTTGTTTTTAAAAAGCAGAAGAGAAGCAGGGACAACCAGACCCTACCATAGAAACACCACAGCATACAACATGTCTTCAAGCTTACTCTCCAACACTTATAATTACACAGCAGCACTTTCCCTAAAACTGTTACCCAGTCTCCCATTATTACTGAAGCTTAGCGGACACAGACTCCCTCGGTCAACAAGCAAAAAGAGGAATGACAGTTATGCTGCTACATTAAATCTCCTTATGGAGGCCACATTCTAAAAATGTGGCTGGGCAGTTCTTCACTTAGAAACTGTCACATTTCAGCTTTTTCATTATTGCATAGAGAAAACAGAATTCAAACACAAAAATTAACAGCAAAATAATAATTTAATCACATTTGTCTTGTGCCTGAAACCCGTAACAGCCTCCATGGTCAGAAAGGGGTTGGGATTTTTTGCTCTGCTTTTAAGTGAAAAAGTCTGGTCTGCTATCTGCTTTCACTTCCTTACGTTCACACATATGTAATATATACAGACATGAACACAAAAGAAGCACTATAACAATCACTAAGTAAGAGCGCTTCTTTTGGTAAAAAAAACCATATAAAAATGGAAACAAAGGACTCAAGGTAAACCACTGATCATCACAGTGAAAGTTCAAACCCAACTAACAGATCATCAGTATTTTTCCCCATTACTAAACATAGCAATAGTTGATGCAAAAAAGACAATGAAGCTGAAGGAGTCTCTGTTCTATCCAGAAAATAACCAAAGTACAATTAGTCTGAATGATACATCCCACTAGATCACTAACTGATGTTACACAACTGAAATATATATATAACTGACATATCTGAATATTCTGAAATATTCAGAACTGAAAATAAATTAACATATTTTAAAATAGTATGTATGTAATTCATAAAAAGACTGTAACCAAAAACCTTCCATAAAATTTCTATTCTTCCAAAATGTTTTTTACTTCACAGAAAATATTTTAAGTCTGGAAGAAAAGAGATGTCATGCAGATGTTTAAGGTTACACCAACAATTACAAACCTGCTGGCCATGCAGAGCCCATGTGGCACTGCTGCCATGTAGAGCTACCCATACCAATAGGGGCCTCCACCAAAGAGGAACTAAAAAATACAGGCTCACTTAAAGTAACTTTCATACTTTGTCAGGTAGTCCAGTTTGGATGCAAGACAAACTACCGGTCTGAATGCAAAGTAGTAACCATGCAAGGAGCTCATCCAGCTTAATCCAGCTCCAAAACCACTTGAATTGCAGAAAGGTGCTCTCGACACAGAGGCAGACATGTACACACACGCTTTTAACAAGACTCCGTGCATCTTCCTTACGGCCTTGCATAAGCTGCACAACCAAACTGCTCTAAAATAAACCAACCATGTAACATTAGTATGCCTCGTGCTACATGAATTAAGATTTCAGGTCATCTAAGAAATAATCATGCTCAGTAATTATGCTGATAGTGACTTGTTCCTATACCATTTAATGCTTTTACCAGCAGAGGAGGGGACAAAGAAGGGGCACAAGACCAGCATTTATATAGCTTTTAGGTGCCATAAAGGTCAATGTCTTCCAGTTTAACACTGGTGGGAACTCATTGCCGTACATACAAAATGGTAAGACTTAAGAGTTCAGAGTGACATTACATGATCAGTACAAAAAATGACAAATAAAGCCACGTCAAAACTATAAAACCCACCAACATATAAACAAGGAAATACTGACCTGTGATTATCTTTACAACCAGCTGTAACAGTCGTACCACATTTAAATAACGCCCAGCTCTGACATAACCACTTGATAATTTTACAAAAGCTTCTACATACACAAAAGCTGTATATGTACAACTTTTCTGCAGACTCAGAGTACGAGTTATTTCAGCCTCTGGGAAATCATACAAAAATGCATTAACGGGGACAAATAGCTCAATACATTTATTTTAAAAACATGATTATGATGATCCTACAGACAGGAAATAGAAGAATAATAAACTTTGTTCAGCTGAGAAAAATGCATCAAACTCTAGGGGATAAAAACTGAAGCTGGTCAAGCTTAAAAAAAGGCAAGTTTTGCAAAGACTGTTTATCAGTAAATATTAATTGCTACATTAGACTTATAGTCATTGTAACCCTTGAGAACAAGCTTAAAAATTTTTCTTAGATAAAAAGTCCAAAAAAATGCTGATGGACTTCAGTAATTGTTTAATTCACGGAAGTCTCCTGTGCTCCATAAAGAAGGCCAGACTAGATAAACATTGCATTTCTTTGTACTCCTTGAGACTTCAGAAATTTCCTTTAAGAGCCCCTGCCTTTCCTCCCCCTCCTGCCCAATTAGAGGGGAAAAGATTATGTAAAGAAAACTCTAAAGCAACGCTGAACTAAAGGACAGCACCAATGCTTTGTCTGTGTTCCTGCAATTACATTAACTTCAACAAAAATATGCTGAACCGTGTGCAGTACAGTCCTAAAACTTTAACCTTCGCAAAACTAAGGAAAAAATAATCACTCCCTTGCCCCCTACCTCAAAACCCATCTAACCATCGATTCTTACTTCAAGCCAAGCACATCACCGAGGGTGACTGGATGAAAAATGTTAACAAAGGAACAACGCTCCCACCAGTGCAGGCACTAATAACACGGGCTGCACAAACCTCGTCCTCACCTCTAGGCCCACGTTTGCCAGGCCCTTCAAACCAGAGAGAATAAATAAATCAATACAAAGGAAGGAGTGAGAAGGAGTGGGAAGGGCGAATATAAGTATGAACGAGAAGAACCGCAAACAAAGCGTGGCGCGGGGGCGCGGGCCCAGCAGTGCGCC
>VWZW01002475.1:1013712-1108555 GCA_013397115.1 Edolisoma coerulescens | reverse complement strand
GGCGCGAGCCCGCCCCGCCCCGCGCGCTCCCGCGGCGGCGCGAGGGGAGCGGGCTGATGCCCCGCCGGAAAAACCCCCGTCGTAGGATCAGTGGGTCATAGGATCATCCCGGGTGGAAAAGACCCTTAAAATCATGCCGTCCAACCGTCCACTCAGCACTACCACTGTAACCACTAAATCACATCACCCAGCGCCAGGTCCAATCACCTCTTGAACTCCTCCGGGGATGGTGACTCCACCACCTCCCTGGGCAACTTATTCCAGTGCCTGATCACCCTAACACTGAATGGTTTTTCCTAATACCTAATCTGGACCTCCCTTGTTTCAGCTTGAGTCGATTTCCTCCGGCCATCTCCCTGCAGACACAGCAGAAGAGGCCAGCTCCCACCTGGCTACCAGCTCCTGCCAGGGAGCTGTAGAGAGCCATGAGGTCCGCCCTCAACCTCCTCCTCTCCAGGCAGAACCGCCCCAGCTCCCTGAGCCAATCCTCATGTTTTCTAGACCTTTCACAAGCTTTCTGCCCTTCTCTGATCACACTCCAGCACCTCACATGCTGAGGTGCAGCCTCACCAATGCTTGCTCCCTGTCCCTCTTCACAGTCCTTCTCGAGATCACAGCCTTTGCTCAGCTGCGTGAATGAGCACTCGCTCCTGCTGCCTGACTGCTGGAGCAAGGGCGCATTCCCATAAATGGCTCAGCTAACAAACATGAAAGTAGTCAGGAAAGATCCTCTAGCAGCAGTGACCTGTTCTGCAAGTACAGCCAGCTCTGGGTGGGTCTTTGTCCATAGATTCGTGTTCCAAAGATTTGCTGGAATTACTTTAATATAGCTATTAAAATACTTAATGTAGACAAATCCGTAGGTTATTTTTTTTTAACAGAAGAGCATTTCTGTCCCTAGTTTTAGATAATATAACAAAATGGCACACACAGCTCCACTGGAGTTCTAGATGTTAGTGTAATAAAAATAAGATTTTTCTGCTTAGAATTATCAACCAAAATAAATATTCCTGGAAACTGGATTTTGAACTTTTCCTGTGAAGCTGGAAGTAATTTTTTAAGTTATACTACAAAAACCACTGGAATATCTATGTCAGAGGTTTCTAGAGGATAAACACTACAGAGTAATTCTCTCTATCCCAAATATCAAGCTTACTTGTTATGCTACGGTAGCGTATGCGGAGCTGCATTGGCTGAATGCAGCTACGGGAAGACTTTCTACACATCTTTCCAAGTGAATTTTAAATGATGTCTATCTTAAATGAAAGCAAGTGTTTATTGAAATAGAGTACTTGAATAGGACACATTTAGGAGGGAAAAAAATAGTGGCTAGGTCTCCCTGGAAAGTGGGAGAAAAAGGGAAGAAGATAAAAGCATTACATGCATTAGTTGGCATGAGAAGCTAGTGCTGGGTGGTTCTATAAAGGCCTCAAGTGTCCAACAATGGGAGTGTGGAGAACTCTGCAGCTCTGTTTCAGATCTTCATTTCTCCTCCCCACGCACAGCAGCATAAATCTATTTATGGTCTTGCTCTAGATTACCCTATGGCAAATATCAAGGAAGTTTCTGCTTTAGGAGGTAAGAGAAAAGCAGGTGTCTCAGCTGGTATGAAATCTGAGGCTACAGCTCAGCAACAAATGCAAAAAAGAGGGGAAGAAGTTGTGTGCTAGTTGGGGCGAACAAGTGTGTGCTCAGACCGATATCCCACAAACTAGTTCACTCTCTTAACAATTGTTGACTTCACAAACTTCTGAACTCATCCTTCACCCAACCATGCTTTGAGCTATCCAACTGCATAATAACTGATATGGTCCCACCCCAAAGGGTTGACAACATAAGACCTTCCTCCTGAAAGCACACAGATGCCTTATTTTGCTAATGCAAATAATCCTTTTAACTTCAAAGGGATTAACAAGGAAGGAGTAGCAAAACTAAGCATGTAGGTAAGTGTTTGCAGGATCACAGCCTAAATATAAGATGAGACAAGAGAAAAAAAGACTGGGAAGCACAAATTGACATAATGGCAAAGTGATAAGCATTACGTCAAAAGCCTAAAGGATGAAAGGAATGTGTAAAATAGGGCACATTTAAGCATATTTTCTGCCTTTTCAAAGGCATTTGTTAAAAAAGAGGTTTTTATTCCCCCTTCTAAGGCCTTTTACATCCACCTATAAAAGTGAAAATCTTAGGTTATTGAAACAGGACACATTTGTATGAGCTGCCACTTGACAATCTACTCATCTACCCTCTATTTCTTACCCTAGTTTTAAAATCACTGGTATCAAAATGCTCTTAGCCAACTTCCAGTGAATATTTCTTTACATTTGGCATGGACATATTTATTATGCTATTTGGGTTGAAAGGAGCATTAACACTTAAAACTGAAACAATGGCTTAGGGGAATAACGTCATGTCTATTTTTTTTCCTCATTGTGCATTGCCTTCTCTCTTAAAGAATAAACATGGGTCTCAGACCAGCTGTAATTCAAAAACCCTGGAACCCTCATATGGGTGGGGTGAGGTTTCTGACAGAGAAGTCTACTGCCAGTGTCACAGTTTAGGTTATTATTGCCTGATGCTAATTGCTTCATCCCTTTCTAGAGATTACCAAGTCTATAAAGCACATGCGATCTATCCAGTCTAGCTTCTTAGCCAAAGCTCGCCTTCTTCACTGGCTTAAGCTAAAACAGGGGATGGTGAAGTGAAACCACAAACCTCTGCTGCGATGGCAGCCATAATATTGAGCAGAGTGTTAAGACAGACAGCTAGGAAAGTTAAATCTTCTAAAAGTTGTGTGTTGCAGCCCCAAAACTTGTGTAGTATGTATTTCTTTTATGGCTGGCCGGCTTGCAGAAGATCCTAAGCTAAAGCCTATATATGCTCCCAATGCCATGGACACACGTGCTGCCACTTTTTTATTTAATAGTTTCCTTTTTAAAAACAAGCCTAACTCCGATTTTTTAGAGATCTACAAAACATTATATGAAAAATTTCCTGAAAATGAATTAAAATATTAAAATTAAGTACTTATGATAATTATAATTGCAATCACTGTTTTAAAATTTTATTTATGTATATAAAAATGGGTAATACCCTTAGAAAATTATCCAGGAGTCTTAAATGCAAAAGCTTATCATAGACAAGCTCTTATTCTATCCTCCCCCACCAAGCCCATGGGAATAAATGGATATTATCCTCATGTTCTGCCATATCATCAGGGAAAGAATCCTTGAGACAAGAACCCACAATCAGAGCATGTTTAAAAACGTCAGACTTCCACATCATTCAAATTAAAAATATGAAGATGAATACATGAACTGATCTCAATTTCTGCAGTGAAGGAAAGAGGCAGCTTCTCTGTAATTACAGAAGCTAAACTTTGCAACACTTCAAGTATATATAAATCAGCACTTTGAATTGCTCTGGGAAGTACGCTGTAGGAAGACAGCATGGCAACAGCACTATTGCCGTGACAGCAAACTTCATCGGCCATACAGGCACACATCAGAATTTTGTGAACAGTTATTAAATGTTATCCCATATAGAACACACCACTGTGACTAAATCTGCAGGTCAGAAAGGTCTGAATAACTTCAGTAAAGCTTCATAAAGAAGAAGAAAAAGAGGGAGAGGAAGAGAGAAGAAGAGAGAGACTGCAGCTTTTTTATCTACTAGAACACTAACCAGAATAAAAAATCACTTTTTAAAACAAACCTCATTCTGTAGAAGGAAACATACTGTAGACAACCAACTGCTGTTCTGAGCCCCTCAGTCACCTGTTAAGACCTTATGATCACCTTTAATCCCCTCAGAGAAACCCTGCAAGAGCAGGTATTCATTACATGCTTTGAATAGAAATCAAAGAAATAGCGTAAAAGCAAACCATCACCCCCAAGTATATGAAATTATATGCCTAATTTACATGAATTATACACAGAATTCACACATTGTTCTCATGGCTAAAGTGGCATTGTTTAATGCCTTCTGCATTGAGAAACATCTGAAACTAAAGGCTAATATATTGCCTATGAAGGCAGTTTATCTTTTAAACTCCTTAAAATCTAACCACTTTCTATGCCAAGTCTGAAATCTTGTGAGAAGCTCCCTAAATATAAGGTGTTTTTAGGAAGTAGTAGCTATTTCACAAAGAACTGTTTAAAGCCAGAGAAGATCACAATTTCAAGCACGTTGTTTGATCTTGTGCTAGAATATTAAAAGAAGAGCCAATGCAAATGTTTCAGCTGGCACTTCTTTTGCAAAGGTCTGATTCTTTCTTGAATTTTCTTTACAAATTTTTCACATTGGCAGAAGGAAAAATGACTACATTAGTATACATTTTTCATTCCTTTTGTGTTGAGTACAATGATCTCTTTCATATTCACTATTCCATTAGCTCCTTAAGACTTTTTTTAAAAGTTCTGTCTTTAATACAATCTGTAAAACATTCATATTCATGCCTAAGATTAGTCATGCTGGAACTACCAGTAGTACATTTTCACTCTGAGTATATGCTAAGTTATTAGGAAATTTATTTGCTTAGTTTCTACTATCTGTATAGAACATTCACAGTTTCAACAAGGTAAGATTACAAAAAAGCTAATGAGCAGTGAGACAGGTGATCTAATAACCTGCACCTCATGGGCTACTAACATCTAAAGTGGTAAATACTAATCCTTATTTTCAAAATTAGTTCCAGACTAAGTTACATAATAATAGCCATAGAAAATTAAGCACACTTAAAATCCATCATATCCTGGAACTGGTCTGTAACAAACCCTAAACATTAACAGTCATACCTTATTCAGCTGGGTGCAATTTTTTAACAAATGGCCTTACTTATTCTTTCCCCATCTGATGGAGTCTTTTTCTTCCAACTGTATTAAAAGTTCACTTGCAGGAAAATCCTCAGCTGTGAATGAAAACATTTAAAGTGCACTTAAACTTCTGCAGCTGTGTAACCTTCCTCTTTACAGCTTCTTATCATAAACCCCCAGCCTCACAGAAGTGAGATTATTTTGTTAGTGTGCATCATTTTTCTACTGCCAGCTCCCCTCTGGGAGTAACAACCATAGTATCATCTGAAAACCAGTGTAAGTCTCCTAAAGAAGCTGAAAGAAGACACTGAGATTTTGGGGGGATCATGGGGATTAATAAACTATTGCCTTGTGAATGTAATGATGTCCTCTCTAATGAGCAAGACTGTTCCCAAAGGTAAAGGAGAAGGTGCTGCTAGAGCTGCTCCTTGTAAACGTGAAAGAACCAACACGATGCTCTGGTGAATGATCTTCGTAGGTAGAGCAACTTGGTCTCTCAGCTGCAAAAACAGGGAATGCTATACCTGCAGCATTTATTAAAATTGTAACAGTCATATCTAGGTTGAAACGCGAATTGTCTTATGTGCCCTTAGGCTTATTTTTGTAATTAGAGTAGTGGTGACCTTGTCTTCTACATAATTCTGCCTTTGCAAAGGTGAGCTATATGTAGGGCCTCTTTCTTGTCTTGTGACTGGGCCTGCCATAGGCACCCAGGACACCTGATCTGTACGAACGCAGGCTGGATTTATTATGTAAATGCTGCTTTCTGCCCAGATCTGGAAAGTACCGGGAAAGAGGATGGTGGAGAACATGCTGTTGCTGAAGTCTTGCTCAGACTCTTTGGGCCTGGACTGCAAAGCAGATAACTTGTCCTGAAGGCAGCACCTTGCTTCCAGACTTCATTTTCTTGGGCCCTGTCTTGATCATCAGGGAAAATTTTCATATTGCAGGAGATTCCTCCAGAAAAGAGAATGGCTGGGGCTCATCTGTGCTTCTTGGATGTTATTCTGATTACATGGCCGAAATAAAGCAATGCTGGTTCAAACTTGGTTTTGCCTTCTATGAATGTGTAATACCATTTTGTTGTCTATGGTCTTGTATAGCATCATGTGTGGTATTTTCATGTACTATATGAATGTGAAACTCCACTATGATAGCAGCACTATACTATTATTGTAATCCTACTGTAATCAGAAGGCAGGCAGAATTAAGGGTATCATAGGTAAAGAAGTGATTTCTTCTGCAACTTAAATATTTTATTTGTAGTACCTTTTGTCTGTGCAATGGTACATGCAATATCTAACACACAGACCATTCTTATGTTATATTTAACATGCAGCAAGTAGTTCCCTGAGTAAATGAGGCTTTTCAAGATTGTGCTGTAGCATGACCTAAGCAGTCCTTGACCTTCCTGATGCTGACTGCTCCGCAGTACCCTCTCCCTCACTATTATTTGGATAATCATGCAGTGCATCAGGCTGTGAAACCAATATGGCTAAAGAAACAACCTAGCAACAACAACATAAAGAGAGTTTCTTAGCCTGTTTGGTTTCTCAACAAGGACAACAGATGAAGTAGCATGGGGACACAGACAAGCAACTGGAGACAGGACACTGTAAACTGCCAGATCGCCTGAAAAAGTCCATGACATAGCAGTTTGACACTGCTCATAGTGAATAAGGTTCAGTACTTGAATATGTCTTTGGAGGATCAGGACCAAAGAATTGTATTTACAATTTTTTTGTAAAAGCTATTTTTTAATATGCATTTTTACATGCTGGATGACTGATCCTACATTAAAGTGCCATCTTGACTAATTTGGATACATTTACATGAATAATATTAGCTCCACGTATTCAGCATTTTTTTCAGAAATATTCAGATATTTGACATTAGCTTAATTTTTCATAGATTCCAGTGGAAACTAATTAATAAATGGAAGCAAATTTATACTGGAGAATCCTAGAGAATTTTATTTCCTTTAAAAGAAGGCAGTGCTGCTTAGCACCTTGTGTAGGAGAGTGATGGGGTAAGGACTGAATCTTCAGTACAAATATCCTCTGAAAAGCGTTCATATTCTATGAAAAGCATGCAGTATCCTACAGTGAAGCATGTTGATCTGGGAACAGTAAAGTAGAAAAAAACATTTCAAATCCTCCAAGACGCAGCTAAAACACAGTGGACCTTGTAGAGGTTATTAAAACAATTGAGACTATATGTACTCATTTTTTTAACAGTGTATCTATTTGGACACTCAAAAACTCCCCTGAAATAAACAGAGCAAGACTGTCCATTGATAGATATTCATACAAAAGAAAGCTCTAATATCCCTCCTACACATCCTTTAACTCTAAAGTTCTCCCATAGGTGTAGTTTTTATAAGCTTCTTGATCTACTTTTGTCAAATAAACTGCATTAACAAAGACCTGATTTTTGCATTGGTTTAAGTTAACCTTTCTCATCTGGACAGAAATGACTTAGGGAACACTTACATAAATTGCTTTCTTGGAAGATTATGGTAGCAGGAAAGTATTAACAGTCCAGCAGAGGGACATTGCTAGGAAGCTGATGGTAGTAATGTCTTCTAATCCCCAGGATGGATCTAGGAGAGGTTTGCTGCTTTGTGATTTATGAATACCACTGCACAATAACCAGTATGGACTCTGCAGGTGGTCTGTTGTAGCTTTATTTGTAACCACAGCATCTACTGTCTCTATTGTGATTGAGAGTAAATGTCATCCTGGTTTAATGCCAGGGTGATTAATACTTTTGAATTAAAATGTTCTCAGTAGCTAGTACTAAGAAATAGCTAAGAGACGTGTCCATAATCTGCTTTGTCACATCTTAAAAACAAATCACATTCCTGTGCTAATTCCACAATAGTTAAGACTGAGATTGGTGTCACTGCTTTCAAAAACTTCTGCTGACTTGATCCAAAAATTGTGCTATTTCATAGGGTCAGTATGCAAAATCCTAATTTATTTCAGCATGAAGTTGTAGTTTATCTTATGCACACTTGCATTCACAAAATCATCCAGTTATGCTCATGACTATCATCTGGATGCTCCCTGGAGGAACACTACTTCTCTAGGTTTATCTCAGTTCCAACATTGTGTTCCCCCAGGGGGAAGGAAAAAGAGCAGAGTGTATAAAAGATGAGAATGCCAAGGGGAAAAACAGTAGTGGTAAAGGGAGAGAAGAACATCAGAGCTGACAGGGACAAGAGAAAGAGAAGCAGAAACAGAAGAAAGAATAAGAAAAATTCAGCCTTCTGAACAAAGCCTCTTCTCAGACTTCCTAAAGAGATCAAGATTTAAAGTGAAGACAAAGAGTCACAGGAAGTAAGACTGAAAGACAAACCACTTAGGGAAAAAGAAAGCTATCACCTTTTGGCTTAAAGCCCCCCATCAAGCATTTAATATGCAAGCTTGTGTGTCTTCACCAGCACACCGGTATGAAATTGCAAACCTCGACCCACTTCTTTCCCATTGTTCCTCTTTTATCCTAGTGTTCTAAAATACATATAACTGGTGGCTCTGCCTGTCCTCAGCAGTCTTCCTCTCTGCTGCACACATGCACAGACTTGCACAGGCTGTGTAGGTACACCCACAAACCACCATTTACTTCCGATTACAAGTAATTTGCAAGTTACCAACTCTAAATGACAAAGGAGGGAGGAGCAGAGTTAATATTTAATTTGAGGGAAAAGAAGAATATAGAAAAAAATTAGAAAGAAGGTTGCAGATGAAACTTTGGTCAGGGAAAGTGCAAAGCAGCCATATGTTCTAGGTATAATACCACAGATGTCCCAGGAGATGAGCCCAGATGCTATGTGGAATGCAACTCTGACTTTGTCATTGAGGCAAGTGAGAATAAGAAAGAAAGAAGAAACAGGAAAAGAAAGATTCCTAGTCTTAAATGCCACCTATATCTAATTACCCTAAACTGAGGCAAGATCAGAAGTCGTTAGCCTAAACTCTGAACTTGCTGTTGTTCAGTGAATGCAGCTTTCCGAGTTTCATATTTTCTTTTGAGACAATACATCCCAGTCTGCAGTAACGCTGCTCTTGGTGCTTCTTCCTTCCTGCCCATTTCTCAGTGTGGTGTGTTGCACTGAGCTGCAGCACTCTATTTTTTATTTCTTCCATCAGCTTTCATCTCAATTCAAATAGATCTGCTGCTGTTGTCAGCAGCTCCATAAACCAGGTCCGTGCTGGAATATTACAAGCACTTCTAATTATGAAGATAAGTAGGGGTTTCTTTGTTACTTATTACACTGGTTTTGTACCTTTGAGATTAAGGCTCCCTCCCAGCAGGCATTCTGTATTTCTGGATAGGTCTTCAGTGCGAGAAATATGTAAAAAAAATTGCCACATAATTAAATTTAGGTCTTGCAACTAACATTACAAACTGCCCTTCCCACAAAAAAACTCCCAAACCTTCAGCTCTTTCCCACCCCCATCAAAGAAATTATTGAGGAAAACAAAAACCAGACTTGATTTTTATTTGGCATGTGCTCAACTGGTGGTGCCTTGGCCTGCAAATTGACTTTGTTACCTTCTTTTCTTAGTCTGGAGGAGAACTGTGGACAATATATTCATGCTACCAGGTAAACTTCCCACAAGAATGATCTTCCTGAAAGTGTAAGCAGCCCCAGTACAGTCAAGAAGCAAAACCAACAGAGTAGTAAAGTTATGCATTCTAGAATAGTTGTCTAAGAACTAAACGTCTTTATGTTTCAAAGTAGTAATACGGGAAAACTACTGCACGAAGTCATTGGCTGCCTGTAGGAGAACAAGAATGGGCTGTAGGCGTTCTTGACCTTGATGAGTTACAGCTGTGCTGAACCAGGTGTTTCTACTGAAGACCAGAGACCGGCTGACTTTTGTAGAGGTAGCTCATAAGAGAGAGGAAGGGAGCACGCATAACTACTACTAAGAAAGGACTACTGAGAAAGCAAGTAAGCAGGACTTAGGTGATAGCAGCCGCCTTTGTAGCTCTGGACTGAGTCAGTTTTTTTGTTTATCGTCAAATGGTGCCCTGTGTGAGGAAACTACCATCAAATGGTGACCCTGACGTGATGGGAACGTGCCTGCAGACCTGAGAGCAGCCGGTGGTGGAGCCCAGTCAAGTAAGATAAGTGGAACAAGAGCTTAGAAGTCCGGATGATCTACAAAGTAGAAAGAGGCACCTGGCCCAAGAAGGGGAGCAGCTGGGAACATAGATATGGGGACTCAAATATAGAGCAACTGGCGGTGGAGCCCAGTCAAGCAATACAGGGGGAGAATAAAGAGCCTAAGACACCTGACCCAAGGTGAGTGGCTGGGAACACAGGTATGGGGACTCAAATATCAGCAAAGTAAAAATCTGTTTTGAATGTTCTGTTGTGAATGTTATAGAAGAGAGGCAGCTATTGATTTTTTGTTATTATTCCATGGTCATGGATGTGAAAAAAAATTTTGATGATATGTGCTGTATGGATTTAAGATTCTGGTATATATTGTATGGATTTAATGTAAAAAAAAAAGAGGACTTGTAGAACGTTGTGAAAAAAGATTTTGATGATATGTGATGTATAGATTAAGATTCTGGTATGGATTGTATGGATTTAAAGTAGAAAAAGGGGAATTGTAGGAGAACAAGACTAGGCTGTAGGCAGTCTCAACCTTGATGAGTTACAGCTGTGCTGAACCAGGTGATTCTCCTAAAGACCAGAGACCGGCTGCCCCTCGGGGCGGTAGCTCATAAGAGGGAGGAGAGGACCACAGATGACTACTACTGAGAAAGCAACCAAGCAAGCAGGACTGAAGCAGCTTTAGGTGATAGCAGCCTTCTTTGTAGCTCTGGACTGAGAGTTGGTTTTTTGTTTATCGTCAGCTAACAGTACTAAACAGTACCATGTTGCATCCTGGATTGTGAGTTCCCACAGCCTCCCTGCAGCCCTGCCCTCAGTTCCCCATTGGGTGTCTGTAATCCCTCCCCTGTTCCATCCTCACTGGCTGGTTCCCTGTTGATCCCTCCCATGTTCCCTTTCTCTATTGGATTGTACCCCTCACCCCGCCTCCCTATGTCCCCCTATAAAAATGCCTGGAACTTTCTGGTATGTTATCTTACTGCTCCTGCACTTTCAGAAGATTAAACTCTCTGGAATCCAAGCAGCAGATCGCTCCTCTTCGCCTTTATCTCTGTTGGCGCGTCTCCCACCAGCCTGGGGGAAGCCCCATCGAGTGGAAGCTGCGTTCTCGTCCGCTTTTGTTCTCCTGCTGTGGCCAGGGCGTAGCGCACAGACCCCGGGCTCCCTGCATCCAGGCCCACGCGCCCCCTCAAGCAGCCGCCCTGGCAGAGCTGCTGACGGCATCCTGATAACGTGGCTGTGCAGCCACAGTACCAGTTTTCCTAAGTCAGCTGTGAAAAGTGTGATTCATTCAGACACTGTCAGTGAGGTGCACTGGCCAGGGCCTGTCTGGAGTCTGTGTCCAGCTTAGAAAGGAAGGTGGAGAAAGTAGAAGAGCGTCACCAAGACAGTTGTGGCATCAAGGAGGAGTGGTCAGCCATCAGGAATGAGAGAGGTGGGCTTTTCACTCTACCAAGGAAGTGCTAAGCAGTAATCTGTTAGCAGCCTACAACATTTGAAGGGGAGTCACAAAGGTGATGAAGCAAAACTCTCCTCCATATTAACAGATAGTGTAACAAGGATCTCAGCTAGGGAGGTTTGGACTTGGCTAGGAGGACGGTACAGCACTGGAGCAGGTTCATACCATTATTTCCCCAGGGAGATGGTGAAATCTCCATCCTCGGGGCTTTTCAAGACTTACGTGGATAAAGCCACAGCTAACCTAATCTAGCACTGGCAAGAGTCCCAAGTCACACAGGAGGTTAGACCAGATGATCTCCAAAGGTCCCTTCTGACCAATATTTTTATGACTCTGTGAACTAAAAATAAAACAAAAAGTTGGGAGTGCTTCAAGACCAGTTCAGTCATAGCAAAGTAAATTAAGCAATATCATCAAATTATTGCTTGGCTGGTCTCGCTGACATTTGTGGTGAAGTAACTATATTTGAATTGCATAATTCAGAATCTTCAATGGCTGTTTCAGTAAGAGTTCTGGTAATGTAAGGTACATGGATTTTAAATCACATTACCCTTTCAACTCCAGAGATGTAAATTGCTGAGGAGTACTAGTGGATAACTTACATCAGAGATGTCCAGGCCAAGCTTCATTTATACAGGAACTGCATTCTTGATCAGTTTTATCTTGCTGGCACTTTTCCTTAAAGCTAAATTTACTTTTAAATGAAAGCACCAAGCAGACTGAAAATTCTATCTCCTTCTAAAAACGTGGCTTTCCAAAGAATTTCTCCAAAAGTGAACAGAAAGGGAAAAAAAAAAAAAGGAAAACACTGATTAATGAGATTTGTTTGTTCTGGAGTATGATCAAACAAGCCAGCACTACAGTCAGTGATAAAAGAAGGCAAAGTGCTGCACAGACTGCTATATTCATCTGCTTAAAATTCACATGGTCTGAGTTCTAGAATAATTTGCTGCACACCATCTGGCAGACTTAAGAAGTATGAATATACAGTGGTGGGAGGGCATGAGGAAAATTTCTGCATTTTAGTAGCATGTAGAAATACTGTATTGGGGTTTGCAACTTATGTTCAACACATTAAGTGCACAAGTAAGCTGTAAACAATCCAACAAATGCTAATTTTTAAAACACTCAGAAACAAACTTACTATAGCAGTATAATCCCACTCTTTGTACCTTATATTTAGACTCAGAATATAAAACAAGCCATGAAATGCAATGAAGCAAGTCAGTACAAGTATTACTCAGTGGTCAGTATGAATTGTGTAATGTCATCCATGCCCAAACCAGGGAGTATAACTGTTGTAGCTCTCAGCTAAACCTCTTAGCTTCACTTATAAGCTCAGATTTTAAAAGCATCTGCTTGCAACAGTGAAAAGCTCCAGTGTGGGTCAAGGAGACACCACAGAAGAAAATATTCCTGGTAGATCCAAGCTGCTGTGGAATAGAGATATGTAGAATGAACGTGCATATCAGAAGGAAAGACGAAAGCCACTTTTCTAAATGTGTTTCTACGTTGTCGCTACAGAGAGCATACTATTCGCATACATTTTACTTTCACAGTTTTTTCTAGTTTTGGATAAGGACCAAACTGCTTTCAGCCAGAATGATGGCTGTTTGACAAAGTATACAATTTATCCATCAGCTATTTTTTTTTACACTGTAGAAACCATGTTATCGCTATATTTTTAATTATAACGATTGTGTGACTGCATGCAAGTTTATTCCTATAGACTAGAATGTCAGTTATCAGAGTGAGCAGTTCCCAAAGTTTGTCCTGTCCTTTAGTCACCAAGGAATTCTTAGAGAGCACAGAAGCTCATATTGCATATGGATATGTACCTGTTGTTCTCAAATTCATGCTTAAAAACCTGTAGCTAATAAGATGGAGAGGAGCAGCTGAGTAGCAGTTTTCTCTAATGTGAAGTGTCTGTGGTGGTGAGATCCTGACAGATGGGCTCAAGAGGATTCATTTGGGATAGTTTTGGATGTTCCTGGTCTGCCAACTTTTCCATCCTGTCTAGGATGCTGCTTATATCCCATGGGAGGCCTCTGTATGCCTCTGCCACCCACCTGCCCCAGGTGTATTGTAGCTGCTGTTTTGACTATGGCACATCCCATCCTACTGTCTCTGCCCGTGGAGTGTAACTACAGCAGAGTAAGGAGGGGAACAGTCTCAACTGACTAAAGCTAGGTATCCTGAATCCCTTACCAGACAGCTTTAAGAATTCCATCTTCCATAAATACAAAAATTTGGACCAATAAAATCTATAAATTCAATTGTTATATCAATACCAGCTTATTGGCTGAGCCACATGTGTGGGAGCTGATGCTGTCATATTACAGAAAGAAAGAGTTAACCCTTATAAACATCTCTGTCCCAAGGGTGCTACTCAGCTACACATCTCAGATGACCAGAGTGTTTCCGCTTCTCCAGGCTGCTGCGAAGGGTATTTAATTACAGCAATACTGCTGTCCCAGGGCTATTACAGCATTGCAAGGCAGTCATAAAGGCTGAGAAAGCATTCTCCTTCCAAGCTTCTGTTGTTAAGTGGCTTATAAAGTTTCCAAAACGTGACCTTTAGAGCTGAAATTTATTATGCTTGCATTATACCCAAGACAAATTTAATTAGGCAGTTTAGAAGAAAACCTGTTTACCAAATGTTAAGTCATCTAGGTGGTAAAGAAGTATTTTTTAATTGCCAAAATAATTCTTCAAACACAGGGGAAAATTGTGCAAAAACAGAAATTTTTTTTCCACTTTAGGCTTGCCACATGCTGAAGAGTAATCTCATTTCATGCAGCCCTTTTTCAGATTTCCCTGTGTTGCGTGCAAGTCAGTTTTCTCTCTCAGAACAGTCTCTGGTGGTAATTTCCACGTTTGCTCTTACTGTCTTGAGTTAGTGTCTGCAACTTTCTCTTGCTAGAGCTATGGCAACAGAAAGTGGTGGCCAAATAGCATTCTTACAGTGAATAGCATTCACTTCCGCTTAGAGTGTGGAAGAATGTCAGTATCTTTGCAGGGTCAGCCTGTTTGTTCTTATTAGAAAGCTGGCATAAGTTTTTCCTGTAGAGAAACATGAAGTTTCAGTGCTTAGTAAATGCCCCTTAAAAAGCTAGATTGAGACAGTCATGAAGGAAACTAGTAATCCACATAACCCTGCTGTGACTTCTATCACTGATCAAGTAAAATAGAGTTCATGGCTTTTTTTATAGCATTTTACTGGCATGTGTCCCTAGTGTACTGATACAGGTTTGTGCACTTAGCCAGTAGAAGCACTATTGCCTCCGAAGAAGGGAAATGAGGAGAGAAAATGGGACTGGGAAGAAACTGATTCTGCAGTATCACAAAGTGTGGCTAGCTGGACACTTGGGGTGAAGAAGATGGAGGACATGGAGCAGTAGCTCCTGATGGTTTGAATGAAACAGAGCTGTGCCCATGAGCCTAAACATCACCTCTACTGATGGACTGAAAGCCAAGAATGACAGGGAAATTTATAGGAGAGGGATGGCTGGTAACAGATGTCCTGGAGATGAAGAACCCTGAGGGTGATGCACTGTCGAGTCAGGATGAAACCTAGTCACTTACCATATTTTTATCTGCAGTTGTTATTAATAGTTTCTAGGCTGTTTTTATCAGTCTTACAAAAGAAAAACCTAGGGCCTGAAGAGCCTAATATGGCAAGACTTACTTACAAAATGTTGTTTCTTACACACTACTGAGTGTCTGGGGACTGGTGTGCAATCATTGCAGGAGAAACACTCTTCTGTGGGATCAGGTAGAGTAGCAGTTTCATTCAGTCTCTCTCTGAAAGCAAGTGACCACTAGTGGATTGGCCAGCCAGATTCTAAGACAGCTGTTCAATATCTGCACCTCATGGAAGAGGATGGAGTTTGGAAAAATGAAGAAACAAGAGGGCAGGTGAAGATTAAAAAAGGGAATAAAACAGCAAAGGAAAGAAAAAAAAGAGTAAGTAAGATAAGGGATAAGGATGTTTCTATCAAGGAAAAAAAGAAAATGGAGAAGTCTAAAAAGAGTCAAAAGAAACATTAAAGATAACAAAGTGGGTCAGGAAAAGAAGATGTAGAATCTCAGGCTGCTGTGCTTTGTGTAGCTCTGTGTGTATGTTATGCAAATATACTCTTTTGCATATACAAGAATATTTACAGTTAAAAATTACAGACATCAGTTTAAAAATAAATTAGTATCAATTATAAGTATTGGCTAATACCTCCTTTGAAATAAATCCTTTGTTTATGTACAAGAAAAATTTTCCACAGATACAACTATGTCTATATTGCTCCTCCCTGGTCTGAGAAGGATGTGTCTCCTGGGGACAACTGACTGGCCTCCGAGACTGATGCAATTTGCAGCCTTTTTGATGAGCTTGCAAATTATTTCATAGGATAGTAATAGTATGATTTAGGGGCAGGAATATTTCAAATAAGGGTTTTGTGGATGGATCTAATGGCTTATGTACACACAAACATTGCTCCAGGACAAGGTAGGGCACAATCTTAAATAAGGAAGAGTTCTTGTACAATAATTCCTAGTGTAAAAACATCCCCTGCAGCTGAATGAAGCAATTCCTTTTCCAATTCTTAGTTTAAAGTGCTTCCAGAATGTTTAGTGTAACAATACCTGTATTGGTCCCTTCACACAGAAGCTCTTAGAGATTAATTTTTAATCATTGTTCAGTTGAGCTGGTTTTAGCTGGTGACCTTATAGGTGGACAGATCCATGTCCAAAATGTCACACCTGTCTCAGTGTATGTCACCAGACCTGCCTGGCTGGCATGGCTTTCAAATGTGCATAGTTAGTCCAGGGGTAAAGAGAGTAGGGAGGATCAGAAAACTGGGAAAAATTGAGGGAGCAAATGGTACCCAGTAGAGAAGGAGGTGCAAGTAGCAGCTCTCAGCAGTTTCTCTACTGAAAGTTTGCATGTTTTTCAGTCGTACCAGATTATAAGGTTGGTCTTGAAACTCATGTGTTCTGGATTCCAGATATTTAAGGGAAAAAACCAAAAGTGGCAAAGAACATAAATTACTCACATGGTGGTTGCTTAATACCCAGACTCTCAGTACAGGTAGAGTAAGGAAGCAAACAGTTCTGGTACCAGCACAGTAGGGTACCACAAAAACAACTGTCTTGATACCCCCTGTTGAGGTCTTGTACTGAAGGCTGTTGCATGATTCACCCCTAACTTTATATCTCCTGGAATTTACTGGTGTTCCTACAATTTTAGCACTACTATTAAGGATCTTTGATCTTCGGAGCTATCTGTAATATATTTAACAAAGACTGAGTGATCTTTTATTTAAATAATTTAATAACCAACATGCAGCAGGACTCAAAGTCTGTCTTTTCAATACTTTTAGGAGGTATTTTTAAGGACAGAAGGCATGTTTATCTATCCATTTAACACAGACATACCAAGTATGCATGACTACAGTATTCACAGTTTACTGGCAAATTTGAAAGCAATTCATGTTAAACAGGTATGTCCTTCGGTTTCTTTCCAACAGAAGCACCTCAAAATTAATGTTTTGTTTTTCCCCATAATTATTCACAATTTTACTATCTTTAGGTAGTTACAAGCTTATAGCATTGCTGGGACTACTGTCATTCTTATTGTACCTCATGAAATTATCATTCACTATAATGGATTTTTTCCTTGTCTCTTGCTTGTCTTGTTAATTTGTGTGCTTCTAACATTCAGTCTATTTGTATCACCACTTCCCATTTGTTATGACTCCCAATGTAGTTTTTTATACATGCAACGAATATGTATGATTTTTAATTGCTACATTTATTTTATCACTCAATCAGGATGGCTTTTAGCCAAATATTTTCTTGATTGTGAAAGTAATTTCTTTGGTCCAATCCTGAAATATATATCTATATTTATAAGGCCAGCAGTAGGTTTTAAAGAAAACCTCATTTACACAAACAAAAATAATACAAATATTTTATCCAAGACTAAATATAAGACAAACATATTTTCCTGTTTTGTACAATATATCCACATCCTGTTGCATCAGAATGCTACATCTAGAAAAACGAATTTATGGGTGAAAATACTTAATTGCTTGTTAAATACTGTTTGTATTATTCTAAGTGTAAAATACGAAACCAAGTATGAAGAATCATTAGTAGTATGTGATAATTAAAGTCTATATGTAACTGAGGATTTCTTATCTGCAAGTTTAATGTAGAGAGCTCATTGGATTTCTAAAACCAGTCATCGGGGACTGGACAAATGATATTTACACTCTTTAATTATCCAGTGAGATTAGTGTTTGTGGTCTCTGTAAGTAGGTCACAAACATAGCAATGAAAATTAATTGTGCTACAGAATAGCAATGATTCATATGTTTTCTAATCATAATTCTAGTAGTATTTTAAAGATAAGCCTCCTTAAATATTTTATTTTTAAGAAGATCTATTAACAACATTCAAAGGATACTTTAAAAACAGAACAAAATACCACTCTCAGTGGAAGTAATTTCTCTGCATTTATCCAGTGTTACTTTGCAGTACAATTACTTCCATTTTCAGAGCTACGCAGAGTCAGCACTCCATCACTTGTGCTGTCTGTCAAAAATATATGTCCCCAACTGAATTTTGTTCTTTTTTAAATATAGCAAATGGGATGATATTGTGTATCACCAAGAAAAGATTCTGAGCCTATTTTTCAAATCAGCTGTGGTGCCAATTTCAATAGAAATATGCTGGGCTTTATGTCCACATATGTAATTGTTTTTCAGTATGCTTCAGAGTTCATTACTCTGTGATGTTCTGGCTCTTAGACACTCCTTATAACCGTGCTGGCACAACACGATGCTCTGCAAATGTCAGCAAAGACTCCTGCCACATGCTGTAGCTGCTGACTTTTTTCTTCATTTGCTCCATAAACATTAGTCTCAAAATCACAACATTTTAAGGCATTACCAGCCTTCCTGGGTTTATTCTTTCATTACACCCATTCGTTTTAGTTATTACATTAGTTCAATTTCCACAGTCTTAGTTACACTAGTGTATCAGCATTTCCCACTTCAGTTGTTTTCAGTGCATTAAAAATTAGTCATAAATACTGTTTCATGATCAAATTTGGCATAACTTGCTTTACAGGTCAAGCAAACACATTTTTCTTTCACAGATTAAAAGAAAAATCTGTTTGATCATATTCAAGCCATTTCATTAGTTGGAAAACATTTAGGTTTATTCATTTGGAAACACCATGAAAAGTTCTGCTGTTATTTATACTACTGTTAGTCCAGAGTAGCTCAACTGTATTCAGTAGATTAGTCTGAATTTGTACCTGTTTTTATAAAAACTGGCCCCTTTAATAACTTAAATAAATAATGGGTAAGGAAAAAATAAATGGAAGGAAAAGAAACAGATTAATTAGAAAAAAAATTTCCTTCTCATTGAATGGTCAAAATAAATGGTGCTTTGGAATTGCAATACTTGCCCCAGGAAGGAAGGAAGGCAAATGCAATTCCCACTGATAGTTCTGTATTTCCAGTTCAGATGGGGATCTAATTTTATTTTTGTTTGAATTACTGGATAGCAAGAGGAAACTGGTGTCTTGAGTAGCAAAGCTGCATTTCCTGAGTAAGCATTTACCTCTTTCACATATGGAAAGAGTGGTTAACATATAAAGAGGGTTTCTGTACTATGTCTAGTCAAACCATGCAGGTCACCAGAAAACCTTGAAGGTAAATATTTTAAAGCTCAATAACCTTTCACTGGTGCTAAAGGCATTTCATAAGATCAAGAGCTGCCATGGAGAAGTCCTCTCAAGTGCATCTATTGCTCATGAACACAATGCTGTGACAGCTACAATGACATTTTAGATTACTTTTGATCCAGGTTGCTTATCTTAAAGCTAAGTTTTCTGTGAAAGGTGGATCAGACGTATCATGTTGGAATAGCTCCTCTGCAGGTTTTTAATGTGGCAAATACAGGAGCACCATTTGTTCCCAGGAGTGTCTCAGACAAATGCACATTACTCAGAGGATTTCAGGATTCCACAGCTGTATAAATCCTTGAATTAAAATTCCTCTAAGGTAGGCTATGGCAGTCTTGATGTAGGTGGGTGGGTTAAATGTTCTTTCTATCTCCTAAAACCCAACAGCTTTGCCAGGTGACAGTAGCTACCTCTGCTACTGAGCTGCACTTCTTGGCACCTTTTGGAACCTCTGCATAGTCACGTATCTCTCTGACAAGGATATACCTGCTGCCTTCTGTTTGATGGCTGTGCCCCTGATGGATTCCTTCTCCAAAATCCAGCAAGGAAACCCTTCCAACCCAAATGAAGATCAATTGCACTGCACCTGAAGTTTTGATAAATACTTTGATCATCCAATAATGACTAATTGCTTTAGGGGAGCACAGTAATTCTGATGATAGTCATTTATCAGAAAATGGAGAAGAGAAGCTTGGACCTTTACAGTGAAGTTAGCCATCCTGCTTTACTAACTGTGTTTTATTTTATGCGGTGTAGGTCAGCAAAGAGAGCCTCTCCTACCCTCTTCAAATTAATGAATAAGCCTCTCTGAAGCCTAAGAATGAGCACAGTGTGAAAGTTACTGCAAATGATGTTCTTTATCTACACAGTCTCTGTCCTTACCCAGTTTGTTTGACTTCTGAAGGAGATTATCAAAAGACATTAATAAGAAATGGCCAAAGCACATTGTCAGTTACAGAAATGGTTTCCACATCTATAAATGGTGAGCTCCTCAAGTTTTTTTTTGTCTTCTGAAACCCACCTGGCTAAAATACCCATGCGTACTTCATGTAATGTCTTTGAGAAGATGAATCCAGATGTGAGGGATACAGAGCCAGGAGCTGCACTTTTCTCCTATGCTGAAATGGCTCTGTCTCAGATGTGGGCCCTCTCATCAGCTGTCCCTGACTCTGGGGCACCTTGCCAAAGTAAAGCCAGAGTTCTCCTTGCCTTCTGCTGGAAATACAGGACTTACCTGGTGCTCTGGCTAGTTTTGCCACAAAGTGCAGGTCACACTTCAGCTGCAGTATCCAGGCTGACCTGCGGGTGGAAGTCCTGCAGAAGGAAAAGAGACGCATGGAGGCAAGTTTTTGAAACACTGAAAATCCAAGAACGTTACCAAGACCCAAATACAGTGTCACTCTGGAGGATGGTTTGGAGGAACTATCTTGCTGTCCTCTACCAGTGACAGTGACCTCTTGTAGTGGTAGCTGTGCTTCTATCCTCTCTCGAGGTGTCAGTGAACTAAAGAGAGTGACCGAGTATCAACTGCACTTTGTGGGCTATGGAAAATATCTGGCATCCCTCCCTTGGATGTGTGCAGTGGTGGCTGAAATTAATACATCAGTCTGTAAGCTACCGCTTTAGTTCATGCTATGGGAGCTAAGGAGCAAATGCACTACCTATTCTGTCACATCCATGTACCAGAAGGCATTGCAGACAGTGAGGATAATCTTTCAATTACCACAGGAAAACTGAGAAGGACTGGGGGATAGGGAACCCTTGGACGTAAGAGGCAATGAGTGAGTGCCTCTTTGGCCAGCTCACCACTGGATTCATGCAGTCTCCTTGCACATCTTTATGTACCTTCTAGTCAGGAAGCAACTTAGCTGAAGCCCACAAGATTTCATGCTATGCATAGGCAAGGATAAAATGTTTTCAATTTTAGTGTGATAACCAGAGGTTGGAAGCCTTAGAGAAAAACCTGCCATTGCTTTGAATGGAGAAGAGATTGGACTTGATCTCTTCCTTTGCACAGAAACTGCCTGTGGAGCCAGCTGGCCATAGCAGCCAATACTCCATCTAAGCAACCTCCATGGAGTTTTGAACTGCCACCTGCACTTAGAAAATCTAAGTCAGATTTCAAATGCTGTGAATTGTTTTCACCCTGGAGGTCAAATGTCTACAACAGAGGAGCATCTACAGCAAGGATGCTCTAAAGCTGTATGTGCAAGGCTATCTTTGTTACATCTTGATAATAGATTGGGCACTGTACTTTAGGCAGGAGCTGATGTGAATTTAACTTGTCCCAGGATAGTCCTCAAATCAAGCTTTATATTTGTAGGTATATAAGTCACTTGTTACCTCTAGCACAAGAGAGTGTACTGATGAACACATTCAGATTCCAAGGTTTGGACTTAACTTTCTAAGGTTGCTGGCTATTATTCTGGCATATTTTCATGGCATTAAGCATACTGTTCCTCAGAGATCAATCTATAAAAGCCCCAACCTCATCCTTGTTAACAAGGTGTTGATGCTATAGGAAGTACAGTGGGGGAAAAAAGGGGGAAAAAAAGTGCATGCATGAATATTCCTGTTATAATTCCTGTATAATTTCCATCATAATGATAGGTAAGTAAATAGCTAATACTGATAGAGATAGCAAGCCAACAACTCTAATGGATTCCTGTTAGAGTGGCAATAGCCTCATCTGCCAGCTCAGAGCAACCACGGAGCTGAGTGTGTGGTTGTCTTCTTTGCCAGCCCTGTTCTCTGGACACAGATAGACATATTGCACACTTGGTTCTTTCTTAGTTTGGCAAGCATAATGATTCCTGGTAAGCCAGACAATACGACTGAAAAAACAGTTAAAGATTTGGGTGAGAACATGGTGTGAGGGCTCCTTCTTAGGCTCTCCTTGCTTGCAGATACCAGTTTTGCCTTGGAAATCAACTTTTATGTAGGATGGTTAAAGCACACTAAAGTGATTACATTATGAAGGATCTAGTCAATTCAGATCCCTGGATATAAACAAGCATCCTTTGTTCATGGCAAATGAAATGATGTGAAAACCATTGTCCATGTGTCATGGTTTAACTAAGCACCACACAGTCATTCACTCACTCCATCCACCAGTGGGATGGGGAGAGAATGAGAAGGGGTAAAAGTGAAAAAGAAACTTGTGGGTTGAGATAAGAACAGTTTAATAATCCAAAAGAAAAAAAATTGTGAAAAGTAAGGAAAAGACAGGAAGAAGATAACAACGACAGAGGAAGATAAAACCCCAGAAATGATGCAAATGAAAACCATCACTCACCACCAACCCACTGGTACCCAGCCAAACCCCGAGCAGCAGCCCCCACACCAGACTTCCTCCTCTCCCATTCTTAAATACTGAGCATGACACCATATGGTATGGTTTATCCTTTTGGGCAGTTGTCAGCTGTCCCAGCCATGTCTCCTTCCAATATCTTGTGTACCTCCAGCCTGCTTGCTGATGGGATGAATGGAAGGTCCTATGACACTGTGTAAGCACTGCTCAGCAGTTGCTAAAACATCTCTGTGTCATCAACACTGCTCTCAGCACAAATCCAAAATATGGCCCCACATCAGCTACCATAAAGAAAATTTAACTCTATCCCCACAAAAACCTGCACACCCTAATGGATTGTCTAGAATCCTCCCCTTCTCTATACTCCTGCCTCATAAACCTTCATGCACTGATATTTGTGTGTTCCTATTATCATAAAATTCCCAGAATCTGAAGGTCATAGAAGAGCATGTCATCTTTAGAAGGACAGACTGAAAACAATGCAAAGACTAGGCACACTGACTCACAGGCTGAGAATATCAGTCTCACAGTCCTTTCCCTTTGAAAGAGGGAGATACAAACATGAACAGTTCCTTAGTTGTTTGTACTGAAACAAGGTGTTCATGGTGTAACATCTTGGCAGACAGTACCTATCTGGGCTGCAAGTCTGATGATGATGGCCAGTAGCATATGAGTAAGGAGAAATTGCAAGAACAGAACAAATATATGATCAAACATTCCTGAGAATATTCTCAAAGCCTTCTGCAGTCAGCAGCCTGTTTCCTGAGACAACCATAGAGCTTGCATTCTCCACGTTTTATTTTATCACGCAGCTTTGTTCACAACATGATGTGATACAATCTCACATAGCCAGCATAGTCACCTCTGTGCAGCACACACTCCCCAGGCCATGCCAAGTTTGTTTTTCTACTCTTTCAGTCCCCTTAACAGCAAGCTTTTGTGAAATGCTTTTTTCTTACAGGTATAGCTATGCATGGAAGAGCAGTGCTTGCCTCTGTGGGTGCCCTCAGTCTGCACATAATCATTCAGCCCCTTGCATAATGAGTTTATGTTTCAAAGACTTCTCTGCGTTGTGCTTGTTTTTGCCCACATATTGCATGTTTATATGGCCTCAAGACTGTCGAATAAGACTGTCTAAGACTATTTCCATGGTTTGGCTCTCTGATGGACAGAAGTAGAGGCCTTAGGAGAAATTTGCAAGGTGTGCTCCTATGCCAAGTTCTGCCTCATTCTCTTATAAACAGACCTAAAGACAAATATACGATAATTCTGGAATTCAGTACTTCAGGGGAATTGCAGCACCCTGAATCACATCTCTTGAAGGGCCAGGCATCCTCCCACTCATTGATTGCTTCCTGTTCTGTAGCTACTCCTACTCCCACCTTTAACATCACGTACAAATAAAGAACAGAAAATTAAAATACAGGAAGGTACATCACCCTTAGGAATGCTTTATTTTTAAAATAAAGCTATGTAATCCGCCATCTCCAGACATCTCCAATGCTGATCCCTATCAGCAACATTAGACATTAAAACATTGCTATTCCTGTAAAAAACAACCAAACAAAAAACTCAAACCAAACAAAAAAAAAAAAAAAAAAAAAAAAAAAACACAAGAAAAGTAGCTCGGTATTGTGGTGCAGAAATCAGCAGTTTATTTTTTTTTTTAACAGTAGATCAGGAAGAAAAAGTCACGCAACCTATGTACTCCTCAGTTTTCCATTCTGCAAAATGTGAATTGCAAAACTGAGCCCTACTAGAAAGTCAAATTAAAAGTTTAAGTAATTCATGCAGAGTAATTTATGGATATTAATACAGAAAAGGGAAACTGGTTGCCAGCACTACATAATCTACATTGTCACTAACGTTACATTGCTATTTTGTAGCACATTTAGTAGAACGCCTCTGTCACAGCTAGTCGTATATAAATGCACAATAAAAAGAGAGTCCAAGCCTTTCCAGAGCTGCTGCTCAGAGTTGTTTAGAGCAAGGAGTAAAGAATGGTGTTCCTCAATCCTCTCTGTTGCCAGCTCTTGCTGGACTGGATGACATGCTTTCCTAGGAAACCCCTTCTCTGCTCTTCCTATAGATCTCGGTATGTTTTGCAGTTACTACAGTTATTCAAAAGATCAGTTTTTAAGGTTCCTGCGACCCAGTTATAATGGTAAAATTTCCACTCCTCTACTTACCAAGGGAATATGCTGAGAAGTCAATCTGTAGGAGGCAAAGGTTTGATTTGAGTAAGAGCCTGCATGGGTGCAGTCAGAAGCAGCGAAGGCAAAAGTAAACTCCCTCTGCTCTGTATTCTGATATGGAAAAGTTTAGGAAAAGAGAATGATACAAGGAGAGAGCTATGATAAATTATCTTTAAGTTCACACTCTCACTCTGCATTCTACGTAGCCCTCAGGAGCATAAGTTAATGTTCCAGTAAGATGAAAAAGAGAGAGAGTTTTGGGAGCTGGTGCCACCTATATACACACTGAATATCAATGTCATTTATTTCACCTGACATGCTTACACAAACATGTTAAACTTCTAGAAAATTAGCTTTTCATCTTACTCTAGAAAGCTGAATTTAAGCTTTGGAAGGAAACCACAGAGCAATTTTTTATTTGTTAGAAAGCTAGCTGCTTTTTGAAATAAGGTGCTTTTGAGAATAGATACATTGATGGAAGTTATTTTGATCAGGGGACCAAAGGCTTTGGTTTTGGCATGGGTTTTCTGTTTATGTTTGTTCTTTTGGTTTTTTCTTAGCTTGTTTTCCATCCTTCTTTTCCTTCCCCTCCCTCCCACATGCTTTTTTTGTTTTGCTTTTGGTTTTGGCTTGGTTTTTTCTTAGCGTTGCAGATAGCAGCTGCTCCCCACTTCTTCCTTTTGAAACTGAGCATCAGGATGAGCTAGTGCTGCTGTGACAGTGCAGTTCAGCCTGGCTCTGCAGGCAGCACCAGACACCGCCTCTCCAATCCTGCCTGCCTTCAACTTCTCGGTGCCAGGTCACTTGCTAAAAGTAGCACTGAGGATTTGCAACATGGTGCTTGAGACTCATGCTAGGACCACTGTTTATGTGCAAGTAGGATCAGGTCCCTAATTCTTTTGGAATTGGACTCTGGTTTCCAGTTCACGAAAGCCAGCAAGGGGTCAGTGCCTTGCATTCCTCACTAGTCTTGGTTGTGTGACTTACAGATGAAGCCCCAGCAGCCTTAGTCTCAGTCCCCTGTGCCATCCCATCCCCATCTAGATAATATTTTTAAATCTAAGCACTTTTGTTCTCAGAAGCAGGTGAGATGCAAGATAAAACAGTCATTTTACAACCACCTTTCAAATAATTGGAGAAATCTCAGCCAGTTAAGTTAATCCACCTCTCTCTCCCCCTCACACAAACATGTTGTATGAAAGTAAATTCTGCAATTAGTCACCTAAATCCTGTAATCGCACCTGTCGTGCTTTGAGTCCTGGCAGATGGTTCAGTTGTGGTCTGTGCCTGCACCTCCAGCCCCACAAGGGGCGGCTGTCCCTGGCAGCAGTGGGAGGGCAGCCGTGGGCAGAGGATGAGCCCCGCTCCCAGGGCTGCCCTGCACCACGGGCTCTGCAGCAAGGGCGGGTTTCTGTGCAGGTACAGAAATCTTCTGTGCAGGTACAGCCTGTACAGGCCCCCCACAGCTGCTGCCTGGCACTGCCGGCCACGGTAAGGGAGCAGTTCTGCTTTTGAGAAACACACAATTTGGTCCCCAGATGGAAATTTCGTCCCAAGCTCCCATTGCCCAGGAACAGAAATAGGGATCAAAAGCCTCTGGTAGGGACAGTTGTTAGTGGGCTGTTGTTTGGCACAGCTGGCAGGGTGGCATCGGGATGCGCAACCATCTGTAAAATCAAAGCAGACCTTCCCTGGACGTGATGGAGGGCAGTCGATCTGCTGTCTGCCTTCAGACACGAAGCAGTTAATACCAAGTGTTCATAATTAGACTTCATATTACCTCTCAATTTAGGTGAACGAGGATCATTCACACCTCTCGCAGTGCTATTATTCCAGCCTTGCTGGCTGGCAGACTCCACAAGACAGCAATGTATCCTTGTCAGAGGGACCAGCTGTCCCTGCTTAGGTGAAACAGTCCCTTTTTTGTCATTCTGTCCCATTAAAATAATTCATCAACTCTGATGCATTTTATTAGGGGCTAATGGTGTGACCCTGTTTTCCCTTCAAATGTCCCTATTAATTACTTCTACATATTGTTGTCTGTGTTATATGGTAAAATAATTTGCAACTTTTCTTTTTCTTAATTCTTGAAAATTGGGAGTAAAACATCTGAAAAAATCCACAACAAATAACAACACTGTTTCTAAGACAAACCCTTTCTGGAGGTGGTAAACCACCACTGAATTATTTTGTCTCTCTAAATACATTTCAGTTAATTGCTTTTTGAGCAGATGTCTATCACCACCTTCCTCTGAATGGAGTCCAAACAATCCACTCATATATCACAGACCCATGTTGGGAGCACCCTGCCTCCAGTTTTTTAGACAGCAGTTAAAGAGACAAAGAAAAGGAAGGTTAGGAATCAGTAACTTTTAAAATAAACCTGTTAAGTTGAATACCACACTTCGAAAATATTAAATATTTTAAGGTATAGAGTAAAGCTCTATAGGTAATGCCTGGAAGGGTCCATAATCATACCAAAGTAGATAAAATGGAAGATTAGACAAATTTTTCACTCACTGAAATAATTTTTTTTAGAAAAAGCTAAATTTGAAGAGACAAATTCTTTTCTGTGTCCATCTAGGTCTAGAAGAAATCCTCAAAAAAAAAAATCTCCACTTGTTGCTTTGAACACCACTCAAGCTACTTACAAGATCTGTAGTTACCTTGTGCAAAGTGGCCGTCACAAAGCACAGGCTGGATCTGGCCCCTTAGATTAGAATAGCATCTTTAATTATTGTTGTGGAAGAAACAGCATGGCTTAAAAATCCATTTGATGTACTCACAGGGTACATGTATCCCCTACATGTCAGACTGGTCAGAAAAGGCAGCATGTGCTTTCAGTCCTCATTACTAGACTTCCTATCCCTAATGTGGGGATGAGTGAAATGAAAGTCAATGATATCAATGTGAAGAAGTGTCATTGTTAGATATTTACATTGCTCTCCTCTTACCACTCTGTCTTCTTTTGGAAAGTACCTTTTTTAAATATAAGACCCTGAAAGTATGACCTGTGGGACATTTCCATTGTGTCAGAAGTTTCGAGTAGATACACACTAAAAATGGGAAACACAATGGATTCCCTAAACCAGCCAGCATTAATCCCTGTCGGACAAGCACTGCAGCTCTCTGTGGCATTCCTGTTGATAAAACAGGGGCTTCAAGCCACATAAGACTCACAAAGACTGAGCTTGCTTTTACTGAATACCAAGGTTTCCCTTAAACCATCTTTCCTCCTAAGGCAGCACTTCCCTGGCTCCAGCAGAGAGGATGCTGGATGGGACAGACATGGCTGGGTTTATAGCTGGTTTCCTCACATCCCATATGTTTCTCAGCAAGACGGAAGAACTGGCTCATTATTCAGAATATTGAATGATGCCCAGATTCATCAGTCAGTTCTTCATGAAAGGCTTTATTATCTCTGCTGCTAAGGGGGTTCAGCTCTAGCCCAATTCCTGTGTTTCTTTCAAGAGGATTGTTCTCTCTATAATTCTTTTAAATTCAAATGGGTGAGTCCAGTCAGCTTGATAACAATAAAATAGTACATCTACATCTATGAGAGGAGTCTGAAATTTACCTTTCACGTGACCTGTTGTGCCTCTTACTTATGAATGTCTAATGCTAAGAAACTCTGGTGTGAAACTACACAACTAAGATGCAGGCTCAGGAAACAGGAGCCTGGTTTTCACTCAGTGGATAAACATTCACCGAGACTCAGACTAAAGGCATAGCTAAAGTATCTCAAGTGATACAAAATCATTGGTATTATACAAAAGAAGCAGAAAATCGAGATGAACTTCCTAAAGTGAATCACACACCTACAGGCTGAGGTAAAGGATTTTTCCTGGCGTATTTTCTGTTTGTCTCCAAGTCACTTCTTGGAAATTACACATGTAAAAGTGCTCATCTAGCTATGTAAGCATAGACACATGCAAACATATCATATATGACTTGGATTTGTTCTCGTTTACCACAGTTTTTGTTAATGATGAGTACAAACCATTTTTCTGTGCTTTACACTCCCAAAATCCCAAAGGATTTTTAAAGACCTATATTTATACCAAACACACTGATCTTTCTCTCAGTGAAACAAGAGAACTTTCTTCATTGCCCTCATGGATAGGAAAACTGGCATTTTCCTTGATGACATTCAACTCATACACAGCCTTGGCTATTCTAATTTTTAAATGTAATTTATTTCTTTATAAGGAAATAATACCATTTGGGGCCAGAGATTTTGTATGGTTTTAGTGAAATGCCATGGAATCTTTAACTTCCACCTGAAGAGCCACCAGAGACAAACAGAAAGGACCTTGGGTTTAATGTCTCATCTAAAGGATATTCTAATGTGTTGGCCTCATTATTCACAGCAGAAAAGGCCTTTGTCATGGTCAGATGGCTTTAATGTGTTTCGTATGCTACATAAATTCAAACTTGATGGCTCATTTATTTGTTGGATTGCAGCGTTATTCAACCTAAATGAAGCCTTGGTATTTACTAATAATTTGGGCTCTGGCTGCTGTTTACTTAAGCAAGCAGTGTCTACTGTCTCCTCTGTTGTCTGTATTACGTTTGGACTCTACTAATTCAAAGAATATTATAGAGAGGGCCAAAAATTTGCAGAGGAAATAGCTTTTCATTTGGGGACAATTATTTATCTTAGCCTTGAAAGATTAGCATTCCAATATTGCAGTTTCTGACATCAATTTTCTCAGTGTCAGAAACAACTCAGACTTCATCTAAGCTTCAAAGTACCCCCATGAGGAAGTGACTCATCGTTATCAACATTTTGAAGGGCAAATTAGAGGTAAGAGGAGGCTAGACTCCTTATTCCGTGTCAAGAGAAAGAGACTAAAATGCTTCCAGAATCTAAATCTGTCCTTTAATCTTAGGACCATATTTCCCTTTGTGATGCGACAATATTCTTTGATGAAGCTACATACAGCCATTATCAAACTATGTAGTCATACCACGCCAGAAGTGTTCAGAACACAGATTCTCTTCGACTGTCTGAAAAATGAGACTACAGGGCTATAATGAGGAACTACGTAACTATGTGATTACATATAGTGTGCATGCTCTATTCTACCTTGTAGAGAGATTTACCTTTTGATGTGAAGTTTCTTAAAATCTAAATTTCATAGTGGAATTCTAGTTGAACTCTCCCAAAGCTGATTTTAAAATCCTCACCCAGCTGGATATTGTGAGAACAATCTTGAAGTTAAAAATTACCCATTTAATCAAAAGAAAAACTAACTACTGTGCCATCTTAGATCCAGTGAAAAACATGAGTAAATATCCGTAGCCAAGGCAAAAGATACTCATCCTTCCTGCAGAAACAGACACCTGGATTTTAATAAACTGAATAACCACACTCAGGCAAGACCTCATAGCTGTTTAGGTTTAGGTTGGATATCAGGAAAAGGCTCTTCACCCTGAGGATGGTCAGACACTGGAACAGGCTCCTCAGGGAAATGGTCACAGCACCAAGCCTGACAGAGTTCCAGAAGCATTTGGACAACGCTCTCAGGCACATGGTGGGATTCTTGGAGTGTCTTGTGCAGGGCCAGGACTTGGACTTCAACAATCCTTGTGGATCCCTTCCAACACAGGATATTCTATGATTCTATGAAAGGCTCAAACTGATGATGGGATTCAGAGTGGAGCAAGAGCTGTATGACTAATTCACAGCTAGGAAATACATAAATATAATATAAACAGCAAATGTTAATTTATGCCAGTAATTACAATTTCAAATTATATACATGGACCTGAATTTTCCCTTTCCTTGTAGATCCAAGTGGGAAATAACTTCAAAACTAGAAAAAATAATTTTTCTGGCACTGAACATGGCCAGTTCTCCCAGTTTCTACTGTGAAACAGCTGCTGCTTGCTGGATCTTCAGCCAGTTAATAATTTTCCACTCTACCAAATAACTTTTCAAGTGGTTTATTAAGTGATTAGGAGTCTGCTCATATAAATCAAGTGGACTTTATTATCCCAGCAGCAGTAATTCAGCCCTGTAGCAGAAGGAAAGGTGTACCTGGAAGTACAGCACAAATTCCTTATTCAATACTCTTCACTTTTCTCTTGGAATTGCAAACCATATTAGCTGTGACTCAAACCCGTTTTCTCTTCTCCCTCCCTGTACAGGGCTATGCCAGCATCCAGCCTTGCAGGGGTATTGGGTCTGGCTGGGATGGAGCTAATTTTCCTCAAAGTAGCTCGTATGGTGCCTTGGTTTGGATTTACGGCCAAAACACTGTTGATAACAGAGATGTTTTAGCCACTGCTCAGCAGGGCTTACAACAGAGTTAAGAACTTTTCTGCCTTGTCCCACCCCACAAGCAAAAGGAGGCTGGGGGTGAACAAAGAGCTGGGAGGGGACGCAGCCAGCACAGCTGACCCCCACTGACCCAAGGGATATTCCACACCCTGTGGCATCATGCTCAGCAATAAATGGAGGGACCAAAGCGTTTCCAAAGATGCTGTTGCGGGCAGTGCTGGGCGAGGGTCTGCTGGTGAGCAGTGACTGCTTTTTCATCACAGGCTGTCTTTGCCCCTATTTCCCATCTCCGCTTAAACTGTCTTTATCTCATCCCATGGGTTTTCTTGCTTTTGCCCTTCCAATTATCTCTGCCCTCCTGTTGGAGGGGAGCAAATGGCTGCATGGGTGTGAGCTTCCCATCAGGGTACACACCACAGCAGGGTACAAGTTGTTATCCAAACTGTTCATAGCTTCTGGAAATTTCCTGACTCACCCTCCTCTTGAAAGAAGAGTAGAAGTTACCTCCTCAGTAGCTGGTGGGTGACCTTAGGCAAGTTCATCACTGTGAGAAAATGGTGTCTCCAGGGTCAGATTAGTTATTTCTTCTTCATCAACATTCTCCTCTGATTTCTTGCTTTAAGCTCACTAGCTTGAGTTAGCCCCTCACTCACAAACACACCAGTATAGTGACATTTACAGAGTTAGTTACGTGTCATCATTATCTCATGCCTGAGGAGCAACAAGTTTGCTTAAGATCTTGGTGTGATATACTAGGAATATGCAAGTTATGAAAAACTACAAAAAGCATTAGATATTTTCACTGCATTTGAAACTAACATTGAAGTACACACCTTGTATATTATTTTGTTGCCTATAACATGTACCAGCAGTGGAAAAGGATTCTGAAGTCACTGGGATATTTGGGATTTTATGGTGAGATACCTCTGCCACAACTGTTACACTTTTTCCAGTGAAACCAGTATGTATAACTTGCAACGATCCAGCTTTACACATCATGAACACGACCTGTCCTTGGCGTGGTAAGAGTCCTGGACCTTGCCAGGGTGCAGCTCTGTATCTGCTTCAGGATCAGATGTTTCATAACAAGCACAGCAGAGCTTCCAGTAGAATTACTCAGGCGCACTCCTGTTAACAAAATTTGGTAATCCTCTAATAAAAACCTCCAATCCATATCTGGCTTCTACCACGTCCTACATAACCTTATAATCCTCAAATTTAATAACAACTGCAGATTTGGGGAATAAAGTCTTGCAAATGACAACACAGATGACAACTCATGGGAGGAAGACCTGGAGGTTGAAGATTGAAAGAAGGTTTGTAACAAAATCAAGGGACAAAGAAAATTGATTTTTCTCCTTTTTTTCCCCCCTCCCTGCATGTATTAGAACAATTTCTGATGCATCCAAAGGATTGCCTTCCCTTCAAGAAGGTTACAGTGAAATATTTCTGTGTCTTTATTCTTTTTTTGCAGGCATGCTAATGCTGAGAGTAGGGACAACAACCAATCCAAGGATTTCTTCCTGTGCCCTGGAAAACAGCTGGTTATCCTATTTAACTGGAACTGAAAGACTCCACATTCATAAAACACCCCAGCAGGAGCCTTATTTTGTACAAATGCGTGCAAACTTCAGGGGGGAAATCTGCACCAGCATACCTCATTATATCTAATGGAATACTATTAAGAACTCCATGCCCTATGAGTTGAAAGCCTTTCTGTAAGCAGGTGGCATTTTCAGTCTTGCCTATTAATGCAGACATTGGAGCTGATAAGAACAGAGTGCCTTCATGTGTTTGCCTCCTATCTATCCTCTGTTTTTCTAGAGCCAAACATTCAGTTTCAGAGATGCTCAAATCCTTTGTTCTGCTGGGCTGAGACTAGTGAGATTCACCCGGTTGGAAATCAGAACCCACAGAACCATGCTGCACCTCTGTGGAGATCCTTAAACCTGGCACCATTTGGGGAGGTTTTTGTTCCACTACACAGTTAAAGAAAGAAAAAAAAAAGAGAATGTAAATATAAACAATACTAAGAGCATCCTCAGCTAGAAGTGACTACTCCTACATGCTTTTACTCAGAATGGCCCCTGACTTTTATTATTTATTTATTTTGGAATTAATCTTCCCAGGGAGGAATTCAGGTCCAAATATTTTACTTCAGATAGAACCTTCAGAGTTTTCAAAATATTTGTGTTAACATTCTCAAGGTGAGTAATTTAGCAATTCAAATCTTTTTATGCAATTCAAATCTTTTTATGTAATTTTCCTAAAAATGGCTCACTCATACTGTGGCCCATTTGAGAGTACAAGAAAACAATCTTAATGACTTCCACTAAAATGTCAAAATGATTTTAAACAAGGCACAAACTGGTTGTGTTCTTAATCCTGAACATCTGATCTCCAAAACCATTCGCCATGGGAGAATTTAAACATGTGCACAGGCTTACAAAAGCTGCACAAAACCAAGAGGTGTTAAGGTCAGATGAGGGCTGGAACCTCTGAAATTTCAAAGTGCAAACAGGATTTAGAAGTCTGTGTTTTCACCGAGAGAACAAAATTGCATATAATGAACACACATTGTTAAACTTCATCAGTCTCTCAGGGTTTCAGTTATTCTTACAAAAGTCAACCACTGCGATAAATATGGCTAAAAAGGTGGGGAGCCACTTTACCATAAAAACTATTTGTACTCTGCAAAACGTTGCATTTTTAAAATTTTATAATTTCTGCTGTTCTGAAAGATACAAATTCAAAGGTTTTACAACAAACTGCTTTGAAAAGTACTCAGAGGCTCAGGTCCTGAACTACACACAATTTTCAAAGGAGGTGGGTATCCAACACAGATAAGCCATACCTTTTTTTCAGTATGTTATTCTATAGTAGCATACTACATCATCTGAGGTGAAATGCCTGCTCTGAGAAAGGCTCCAGGAGTTCAAGGGCTCTCCTGCACCTTGCCGTGTTCAAGGATGAGGATCCTCCCGGATGCTGCTGCGTGTTGAGTCCAGCCAGAGCCCAGGGCTGTCTCCATCCAGGGCTGCCAGCAAACAGCCCCTGCCCCCAGACACAACGCCCTGAGCTGGGCTCTCACCAGAGCAGGAGCTGCTCCTGATGTCAAAGCCAGGTGGGCTTTTGTCCTCCTGGAACGTGATTGCCCTCAGCTTCTGCTGAGCTCTAGTGCAGAGCAGAGCCCTGCAGGTGCCACCAAGGATTTAAGCACTAACGGGGCCTCTGATACAGGGCATGGGAGCACCAAAATCCTCGTGAATCTGTGAATAAAGCATCAAGGTATTTCACTTTATTTAGAGACTTGACAAGTACCTGGGATTCTACATTAAAATGCAAGCTTAGGAATGGGTTTAACCTTCCTGGTTTTGGCAAAACTTTCCTGGTTTTGGCAAGGTGTGCCTTCAGTACTGGCAATTGTAACGAAGTGGTGGGGAACGTGGATGGACTGGGAGACTTTCACAAATAGGTGCTGCTTGCAAGAAATAGGAGTGTCAGAAATGGGAATCTCTGGAAATTTATTTAGTCTAGATAGCATGAGTTAAGCTAATCCTTGCTTCCATAGCTGATGTAGTATTAAAATCCAATGGGTTCCACTGGCTCTTTTGGCAGAAGGGAGAAAGCAATGTGGGGATGTGCACTTAAATGGTGGCTTTTTGTTAGTTTTTGTATGCTTAAGGTTTCAGACACCACTTAATGCCAGGCAGCTCTTCAAAGTCACTTTGCTTCTCCCGGGGTAATAGTAGTAATGTAGATACTTTGAGATAGGGCCAGCAAATGATTTTGGTTCCTATGAGGTCTGAAAATTCTGTAATGACAGGTGTGTCTTAATCCAGGAGTCAGAGCCACAGAAAAACCACTAAAAGAGGCAAACTTCTTGCATTCACCTGAAAGGGAATGGATAGAATATCAGAAAGGGAAATGGATAAAAGACATCAGGAATTTTTTATTTCCTTTCTACAGCAGAATAATCAGTCTTGCATATAGAGAAGAAGTAGGTGATTATCTGAACGAACTTTGCTAAATATCTTAGCTACTATCTCACAGGACATTCTTACACACAAGCTGGGGAAAAAACTGGTCTTGATCACTCTCTCATAAAGCAGATATGGGGATGGTAGGAAATCTGTACCCAGTTTGGAAACCAGTCAGTTCCCAACAGGGAGAGCAACCTCTCGGGTGCAGAAGTTTGTCTATTCAGCTTTATTCAGCCCTCCTGTTAATGACGTGAATGACGGAATAAAAAGTAAACTGATTAAATTCACAGCTGACACCAATCTGGAGAGGCTGTAAATACACTGTGGGGAAGGATTAGAATTCAAAATGTTTGTGACAAGCTGGAGAAACAATAAGGGGTGGGGAAAATAAAAATAAAGGAGGTAACTCTATTAAGACAATGGTAAAAATCCCATACATGGCAGAAATAGAAACTACTGAAATATAAAATGGAAATAATTGCATAGGCAGCAGTTCTGCAGGAAAGGATCAGCCAAAGATCACATTTTGATGTAGAGAATAATACAGTCTGCATGACAAGCATGGTGGTAGCTCTTGTTGTTTGTCTGGCCCACTGGGGTGTCTGTGACTTCTCTTTCAGGAAGAGGTGCACAGTCCATAGGAAAAGGTGGTCTGCTCAATACAGGAGCCTACAAAATTTAGGAGGAAAGCGTAAAGAATTGGAAATGTTTAGCTGAAAGATGGGAGAGCCATCGCTATGGAGTTAAACTCTCAACTCTGAATGAGGCTGTTGCAAAGAAGAGAATCTGTCTCCCATGTCTGTAGTGGGTACAAACCAAAATCCTTGTTATAACAGCACAACCTGCAGTGAGAACCACGCTGCAGAGCTGGAAAACCTGTAAGAGAAAGGACAGTCAAGCCACAGCTGATGGCAGATCCTTCAGCAATGATGAGTTTTAAAAAAAGGATAGAGAAGCCTAAATCTTGATTTACACTGGTAAGGTTTGGTCTGGTGTCCACAAATCCCTTTCAGACCATAGCACAGACACAAACCAAAGGGGGATGACACACGCAAGCAGGAGGCAGGGCGTAGTCTGTTATCAATGGCTGTGTCTTTTTAGTACACTGAGGACAGAAATATCTGAAAATCATGTTCAGTTCATCTATGATGATCATCAGACTACTGAGAGCTGCTATTAAGTGTCATAAAAAGAGAAATTTATTTGTATTTAGTTATTTGTAGGTAACCACTGCTTATACATCTGACCTAATGGTCCAGCATTCCTATGGCTCCCGAGCTGCAACTTGAAGCTACGCACAGAGCTGAAGTTGTGCAAATATGCACAAAGTGTGCAAAGTGCTCTTTGAAATTAAAAAAACCAAGATATTTCCACTTGTGGCCATTGGGCACAGAGCTTGAAAAACGTCTCGTGTTTATTTCTTGTCTTGTCTCAAACAGCAAACCCCTCATCAGATTAATGCTACATAGAGGAAAGGATAAACATTTTAGAAAAGATCAGGGAATAAATGCAAACACAAATAATAACCTAAATTATCTAAAAGCTGGGCTCCATCCCTACTTTTACATTACATATTTATATTTTATATTCACATATGAAGATGAAATTCTGTTAAATTAGGTTGACCGACTTAGAATGAGTTTCTGAATGCAGCTTTTTCTGAAAGCTTACTTACAGATCATCTCTCCCTCACTCTCATAAAATGATTTCTTCACAAGCTATTAAAGAGGAAGAATTTCAAGAATTTTTCAAATTGGCTGACACAGAGTAGTTTGACAGTTGCATGAGCTTCTATTTTCAAGAGAAATTATTCCCTAGAGAGAACAGTGCTGTTTCCCTTTTGTTTATTTATTTAACTTGAGTTTTGTTATGGGTAATGCCCTGAAAAGTTGGAAATGCTTATAACTCTTTTGCAAGAATATTATAAATGGATGCTTATCTCAGGCAGTAAATATTTTTATTTCTTTAAATAGAAATACCAAGTCAAGGAACAGGATTAAACAGGAAGAATAAGTCATGACCAGCAACAGATTTTCCATTTGCTACAGCAAAATGTTTCATTTTCTTTTCTTTTTTTTCTCCATAGGAATTGCAAACCAGTTGCTTCATCATAATTCCTGCAGGACATGGTGTTGCCCACTGCCCAGTGCCAGCCCCATCTTCCCCACGCAGGTGAAAAGGCTAAAACAGCTCGGCCCAGGGCAGAGCTCCCCTCGTAAGCACCAGAGCTCCACGAGACATTCGCGGGCCGAGCCGGACAACACGACAGGCAGAGAATGGCCAAAGCCATTGGCCTTCATGGACACCCTGACAGCGCTGCTGCTTTCGGTGCCCTGCCCTCCCTGCTGCACTGCTGCTTTCCCTCTCCTGCCCTCCCTGCTGCACTGCTGCTTTCCGTGCCCTGCCCTCCCTGCTGCACTGCTGCTTTCCCTCTCCTGCCCTCCCTGCTGCACTGCTGCTTTCCGTGCCCTGCCCTCCCTGCTGCACTGCAGCTTTCCGTGCCCTGCCCTCCCTGGCTGCCCTGCTTGTAGCGCTACAACTGAAAGCCAACACTGCAGGCTTGAAATGGCAGAAGGTGCCCAAAACCACAGGAGCAGATCAGGTGTCCAATGATCTTGACTGTTTCCCTCAGACTACAAATGTCCCCTTTCTTTCAGCTGCTCCAGCCTCCGCCATATGCGGAGAAAAGCAGTCAACTCCATCACTCACTCCCAAAGACATAAAAGTTTCTTCTCTGGGTGTCGTTTTTACAGAGAATCATTCTATCAAAAAACCACAGAGAGCAGATCCAAGTGCTGGAGACATGAAAAAGGCTACAGCTTTCTATAAAAGGATTCTCTCCTATGCAGTGTTTTCCTCATCGTGTTTAACTCTGTGCTGGACAAATCAAACATTAAGTCAAACAGCAGAGTAATGCAATAGGAACGGTGCCATTGCAAAACAAGCCCACCGACCAACCAATCCTGAAGGTCACAGCATGGACTGGGAGCTTGTGAGCAGAGTCTGGTGTAAATTTCACTGTAAAACAAAATTCTTCCTATGTGGTCTAGAGAGCCTTGCAGATGTTGTTTTGACTAGTCTGTCTTGTATAGCCCAGGAAACTTTAGGACATTGCTTGAAACTCAGGATACAAAAGATTTTGTGGAACTGGAACAAAAGCAGAGGTCTACTTTTTTACAGCAGTGATTGTAACACAAGTGCCTGGTCAGGTCACTGTGGGCTTTCTTCCCAGTAACTGCTGTCTGCTTTAAAGGCTGTCAAGCCCATTATTCGCACCTCTTTGTAACCAGAAAATTAAAACACAGGCAGTGGCTAACAACAGACTTTAATGATACACCTGGTTAGTACTTAGGACCATCTTTCAGACTCAAAATGAATGCCAAATCACCCTGGCAGTTGCATTCCTTGTAGTTATCAGCCCTTCTTTTTAAAATACATCTTTCTGACAGCGGCCCACAGCTACTATTTCCTTTTCATTCTTTGAAGTGCAGAGCACTACAAATACATCATTTCACTTTGCTGCAGTCCTTTCTGTCCCTTTGATCATCTCCTTTACACCTTCTGCATTTCTGCTTCCCTCCCTCATGTGCAGTACATCAAAAAAGAGCAGCAAGTAGGTTTTTCCAAGGACAGAATCCCAGCTGATGTAGACAGCACAAATGCCACTGAAGTCAAAAACATTGCTGTATTTAAGCCAGCTAAAATTCTGTATGTATTTCAAAATGCCTTATAATTCAATTAAAGCTTTACAATTCTCTTCTCGGAGTACTTACTGCTGGCTCAGGGATTTCCTTGTAAAAGTGTTAAACTCAACTGCAGTTCACTACTTTGTGACTCAAAGAGTAAACAATGAACGATGCTCCTTTCTTCCTTCCATTTGTTGTGACCCCTTAAAAAATGGCTTATGCCGCTAAGAAATAATTTTTCTATTAGTACCTAGACTGGATGTCTGCTTCCTGTATTTTACAAACTTAAACCAGTCCCCTCTGCATTTGGCTAGTCTAAGCTCAACATTTTTTGTGTCTATTTATAAAACTTGATTATACAACTTTCAAATGCTTTAAACTCAAGCAATCTCATAATATTACCACACTGCAAGTAGTAAAAAAAAAAGCCACTGCTGGCTTTTCCCAGCTCAGAGACTGCCAGTGGATGAAGTTGGGAAGAGCTGCAAAGGCGGCGGCATTAGGCTTGGGGTGATGGGCAGTTGTGGCGCTCGGCCTCTCTGAGAACAATGCTCCCACTGAACACTGAACACTGCATGGTGCCCAGGAGCACAGTGATCTGAGAAACTTGTAAATACCCTGAAGAAATACCAGTTGTCCTGTTTCATAGATTAGGAACTGAACCCCAGAGCTAAAGTAGCACATTCAATATCTCAATATTCAAAAATGAAGTTAGTTTATTCTGCATTTCCTGTCCCTGCCTAATGATCCGAGTAGCTGACACTCCTTTAGCTCTACTCTCCCTCATACATAAAGAAAAAAAATTGTCTCTCTCACATAACTGAATATCTTGGATCTGATGTAGTATATGATACTGGTAAGATTAACACGCACAATTTTACCATTGCAGAAGCTGACAGTCCCATTCCTTACTCTGCTGGCAGAAGACGTGAACTGGGAAAAGGGATTTTCTTTGCAATTTTCTTGCATTGAGAATTGTTCCAGAGTACTAAGAGCTACTCTTTTCTCTCTACAGAAATCTCACCCTGTTAAATTGATCTTGTGGCAGACAAATCCACATTTCAGCTACAACAGTGGGAAGTGCTGTAGGGAGGGCAATGCCCCTGAGAGGAGAGCATTTCTTAGTTCATGGGATGATGAAACACATGTGAGGTCCATGCTCCAGCCAGCTTCTGAGCAATTTCTCTGCACCTCAATCTGATGTTGCACTGCCTCAGTACTGCTTACTTTTCTCTTAGGAAAGAAATCACTGNCTGTAATGTGGATGAGGTTTAAAAAAAAAAAAAAAAAAAAAAAAAAGGAGCAGAAGGGCTGCAGTGGAGCAAAGCAGCAGATACTAACTAACCCTAAAACTTCAGAGAGGCATCATTGACATCTACCTCAACATCTACAGTTTAAACTCAGTTTCTAAATCCACAAAAACTTCTGTATACATCCATGTAGAACAGTTTATGTTGCTCAAGCACCAGTTTCCATTTTGATTAATGAAGAAATAAAAATGCGAAGTAGCTCCATACAACCAGCACACAAGTAAGCAAACTGCCCAACTGTGCTTTAATAAAGCTTCTTCCTCTCCCCTCCCTGCCTGCTGAAGTTCACTTGTTTTAGATGACAACATGAAGTCATCAAAAGGCAGATTAATTTCAAAGCTTCATAGCCTTTTTCTTTTTTTTTGAAATGCTGGTGAGGACCGAGAGCCAGACTGACGAACTCACCAAGAAAGGATAAAGTGCTCACCCTGCCCAAAACAAAAATGCCTAGAACTTTCTCCCCTCCCTTCCTTCTTCCCCCCGTCCCCGCCTCCCTCCCCTCCCACAGTTCTCCCGCCTCCCCTGAGCCAGCGTTACCTAATTTCTACACAAACACGCAGTTTCTATAAGCATCACCTTCAAGCAGCTCTGGCTTTCTGTCCGATCACATCTCGGTTTAGGGGAGCAGAGGTGAAGAGCTACTACTGAGGGGTTCTGCAAGGTAATCAACTTGTTGGATTTTTACTTTTTGTTTGTAATGCCTAACTAGTGGTTAAGTAGATGGACCAAGAAAAAACTCCTGGCAAGCTGTCGTGCTGGAATTTGTTGAAGTAGAAAAGCCTCAATACAAACTCAGAAACAGATTTAAAAACATTTTGGCTTGCTTGCTTCCTGCAGGGAAACAGAGGCAGTTTTTAAGATCGAGACCTAATTTAAAATATATAATCACTAGAATTTCTTTTAGCCATGGGTGCCAGTTGTATGTGTTTAAATACACACATACATTCTGACTTGGTTTCAGTTCATCACATTAGACAAGTTTAGCAAGCAGCAGTCCACTGGGACCATGTTCCAGCTGTTTCACTCAGCTCCCCACCGGCTGCCTGTCTTTCTCTCCAGCCATACTGCTGCAAAATGCCCTGAATTCTTTGTACCTTCCTGTATCTTTTGCAGACTCTAAAATTTCCAAGATGCTTCTGATTCTTTCTCTGGTCACTGGGCTCGCCCTGTCTGCCTCTGGTTTCATGACAGACAAGGAAACTGATCCACGCCAGGAGTCATTGCATGAAATACAGAAACAAGTGAACGACCTCTGGCAGAATTTGCTCTATCCAGTAACACGTGGTAACGACACTGATGGGATGATTTACACCACTTGTGAAATGAAGCCCAGCTCCAAAATAGATGCTGACAAGCCACAAGTGACTGGACAAGTCTTATTCAAGCAGTATTACTCATATGGAAGACTGGAAGCCATTTTTTACTTGGATGGGTTTCCATTGGATAACAATCAATCTAGTAGAGCTATACACATCCACGAGCTTGGAGACCTCAGCAATGGCTGTGATTCTACAGGAGGACACTATAACCCTTTCAGAGTGAACCACCCCCGTCACCCAGGAGATTTTGGCAACTTTCTTCCTAAAGAAGGCAAAATCAGAAAATACAAAACAAACCTCTTTGCCACAATCTTTGGTCCATATTCCATCATGGGCAGAGCTGTTGTGATCCATGAGCAGGAAGATGACATGGGCAAGGGCAATAATAAGGCCAGTTTGGAAAATGGAAATGCTGGGAAACGTCTGGCTTGCTGTGTGATTGGGATAAGCAACAAGAACTTGTGGGAAGAGAAACTGCCTGAGGTTATGGACAAGAAGAAGAGAGGGCTCAACAAAAGAATGTACAGCCAGGCTTAGGTGAAGTCCAGAACACCAGCTACAGCCTGGGCAGCACGAAGTAACTCAGGCTGTGCCATTGCCCACTAAGATATATGGCTAACAGATTCCCATTTGCTTGCTCCTCTATGAAATGCATATCACTTTTGTAGAGCCTCCTTTCTGTAAGCCCATCAATAAAACCAGCATCAACTCAACACTGTGAGTGTTTTCTTGAAGAAAAAAGATTCCCTTTTATGCAGTTTGGGACTTGAATGCATGTAAGTAAGAGTGCGGATGGACAGGGTATATGGGCTAAAGAATCTGTGCGCTGCAAGGGTCTCTTAAGGGATCGTTAGATACTAAAGGAAAAAAGTAAGAATTTGCCTCTCATTAGACACTCTTCTGTAGTCAGGTGCCAACTTAAAAAGCAGAAAGGTCTCGATGCTAACAATGTTGGGTATTGTGTTGCAAGACCTTGGTAGTGGACTTCCCCTAGAAATAAGGGAAAGTACAGAAATTCCTGTGTTGAACTTCAGATCCGTTATGTTATTCTACTTGTATAAATCTCCAGTTTGTGCCTGTTAGTAACAAAGTTATATACAACAGTTATAATGCTGCTTAGACAATGATGACAAAGTTAGCAGATCAGAGAGAAAGATTATTTTCAAAGCAAAAAAATACTGAGTGTGTTACTTCATACAAAACTGTAGGAAGTAAATCAGTCAGTTTAGGCTGGGAGAAGTGACAGTGAAAAGATTTAAATAAGATAATTTTCAGACTTAAAACTGTCACTTAATAAGGCTTTACTTTTTTAATTTAACACAACTCAGTGAGAATATTAAAACACCACCCCATGGCTATCATTCATCTGATACTAAGAAGAGAAAAGGAAACAAGCAGGTAGAACAAGTATATCAGGAAATGTTTTTATTAAAGATGACAAAATTTATTAATGTAGTTTAACCATGTTGTGCTGTTAATCCAAGCAGCAACAAAAGAGTGGTTTGCAAATAAATTAAACTGCGTAATTTAGAAAGCAAACTACAAAACAGAAGCTGGTAAACAAAATGCTATCTTTTAGAAATGTAGCAGATTTTCAACTTAATCTCAGTTAAGATTTTGAAATACATTCCTGAGCTCATAGGGATTAAAGAAATTCCACTGTCTTTTTTATAGAAATTCCCATATGCTTAAAAATAGTCTCACTTAGAAAAGAAGCAGCATTCTAAAGATGCTTCTTAATCTGTCATTTTCACACACTTATTTTACAAATTCAGTGAACATTGTTTTTCCAATAACCACAACATCATACTTTCAAATGAAATCCTTCTCACAGATAATGCATGACTTCACTTTGAGGTAAGACAACCTCCTTAAAATCAGTTTGTGAAATGCAGCTTCTCCATACTCCTGCCACAAAATTCCCTTCCCAGTTTGCTTTCCCAAAGTCCAACACCAAAAAGGCTTACATGTCTGGTTGTGATTTCTGCACTTGTAAAGTAGTAGAAAAAGGGAACACAGGTCCTGTCAAACAACACAAAACAAAACAAAAAAAACCCAAAAAAAAACCAAAAAACAAAACACCACCCCTCCAAATCTAAGTTTGTGTTGAATCCACAAAAAACCACTAGTTAAATTTACTGGGGAAAAAATCCTTGTTATATTAGCACAACAATATCAATTACAGCAATATCCAAGGAAGATACTGACAAGAATATTTAATTACTTATTACCTAGTGCAGCAACAATGTCTTACTTTTACAAGTCTCCTTGCTTTGAAGTCTCGCGTTCCTGGGAGAAGGCTAAAAACGTAGCTAGGATACACATTTGCTAGAGCAGAAAGGAGAGGGGCAGTATTGCAGCAGGGGCATCACTCTGGAAATGAGGTTTTCAGAGATCTGTGTATCTTACTGGACTTTAGTGATTGCAAAGATTTAAGAATGGCATCTAAGAGGGAGAATGGTGTGAGGACAATTACCAAGATGCCCTAATTGTTGGGTTGTACATCAGTATGCTGTCACAGAAAAGACATACTGAAAAGAATCAGCAAATGAGGCACTAAAAAGCTGTTGATCCAGCACTGCTTCAACGTTACACCAAGCTCTTCATTAACGAATAGCATTAACTGGCTGTTATGGGACAGTGAACAAAATGCTCATTCGCACATGTCTGGGTCAGGAAAGACACAGGACAGGGAAATAGTAAAAGACCCTCAACATTTCTGAGCTCAACTATATGAAATCTTGGCCTTCTTATTTGCTTGCCTCAGCTCTGACTGCATTGATATTTAGCTCTGTGCAGGATCTGTCTGTGAAAGATGGAAAAAATACGTCTCAAATAAAATGCTACTTCATGTGACATTCAGGCATTAAAGGAAAAAATCCTGCACATTCTCCTGGAGATTTTTAGTTCCTACAGCTATTTTTCTTCTGACTGTCACAAAAATGAGTCAGTAATGCAGTCAGTTACAATTACTGGGAACAGCTTAACACTCTTTCAAACACTTAAACTCTTCTTGTTTTTTTTTCAGGCAATGAAGAATTTTAACAGTGATCAGGATAACAAAATAAAAACTTTTTACTGCTTCATGTCCCTAATATGCTTAAATATTTATATAACTTTCGTTCCTAAGGACTGCTGCTTAACATCAGTGGAATGCTGCAGCGTCCAATTACCCTTAAACACAAAGTAAACATATTTGAGGAGCACTGTAAGTATGGCTTTATATCCTGCAGACAGACACTAAAAGGGTTACACAAATGCACCTGCTAGGTAAAACACATGAGAACAGAGACAAGCCACATTTTTCACCTTCCAACTATCACTGCTTATATTTATATGTAGTAATTTACATACAGCCTTTCTTCTGCTGAGTACAAACCATTCATGGACTCTGACACCTTGATTATGGCAGCACCTGCTAGCTCATCTTACACATACAGAAGAGTTTGTCAGTACTGCTAATATAAACTCTCTTTATTCAGTAGCTGACAAGTGGGCTGTAAAAACTTGCAGCTGGCAGTTATTTGTCAAAGAAGTACTCAGTCTGGGAGGGATTTTCCTTTTTATTAGTAGTATTTTATTAAATTTGCTTTAATTCTCTCTGATTGGTTTCAAGTTCTAGGAGTGAGAAATGAACATTTACAGACAATTAGGTCCCAAGCCAGCAGAAAAATTGCCTTGAAGGCTGCTGGCCCATAGAAGCTCCACAGCTGCAGAGACTATTCCTTATGCTACAAACAGGAGAGAAAAGACCTGCCTCCCCTTCCCCAACAGCTGCTAACTTCAGCGTTAAGTATTCCCTCGTTGCTGCCTTCCTAGAAGCAGAGTGGCACAGCTCCAGCACCAGGACCAAGTGAGGGAATGACACAGCAGCTCCCTTTTCCCCAGTTATTAAAGGAATGTTTTTCTAGGACTAAACCTCTTCAAGAGAAGAAGTTTAAGAAAGTGGCAACAATGCAAGTAATCCTTCTATCATACCATAGACTGGTGAAATGAGGAGGAAAGGAAGAGTCATCCCTAATTCCAAATAATAAGAAAGTGAAAAAACCACAAAATTCCTTTATAAAGGAGAGCACAGATGGAGCAGGCTGAAATCTATCACCCATTAACTAAGCACAAGGGCCCGTTCCAACTCCTCTAAGTAGAGGAATGCAATTCCAGAAATTGACAGAGCCAAGTAGTTGGTGAGGACATCACTGGTTCTCCTCTTCCTGTTTTCCTTGCTTTGGAACAGCATTGCTGTTTCTCACGGTAAGATTTCTGGCTTCTCTGATGATGTTTCCTTCAGAGCTTCATCAAATTGGGCTCTCAGTATCTGGTGAAATAACTCCCTTCATTTTCATGAGATGAGCTGGGAGAGGAAAGGAAAAATTTTGTACAGTTGACAAAATACAAAGGTATAAAGGTTTGTAATAAGAGAACTATATACATGCAGGGATGGTTTTCAGAAACTTCCTGTAAGGGAATAGTGATCTTATTCTAAGGATGTACTTACAGTCACTATATGTAAAGAGAAACAGAACACAGTCTGAAAAAGAAGAAAAAGCTCGCAGCCTTAAGATGCTTCTCAATTTATCACTCCAAATTTTTCATCCTTGAGAGACACTTCTCACCATTAAAATACAGTCCAGCACTAGGACCATACACGTTACAGGAGCCTAACAATAACAAGATAAATCATTATCACTGGCCTCTTTACTACACTAATGTAAATTACATCAATCTATATAGAAACTTCATTGCAAAAAACCAACATGACTAAACCGCATCACTAATTCTTTCCCTGAGGTGATTTACAATTTTGGTACACTACCGCCAGAACTAACAGAAAAACATCTTTTTAAAAGAATTATTAACACTTCAGTGTAAAATAATCAACCCTACAGCACACTGTTTCACTGATCATATCTGCAACAGCACAGACACTGCACAAGGATTACAGTGAGATGCTCGAGGGCCTGGATTTCATACCTCAAGCCAAACTGTTATCCAAATATTCACGGTTTTCAGCAGCATCAGATGGTTTCTTGTTTTCAGATTCAGAGAGCTCCTCAAAGCTGTTATTTGTGTCTGCAGCTGTAACACTGAGCCCTCCATGCCTTCCAGCATCCTCAGTACGCACCACATCCATAGTGCTGCTATTTTGATCCCCTCTTTCATTTGGAGTTTCACAATGTCTCTCTGAGGTTTTGTCATTGTCTTTCAGGGCCTCAGTTTCACCTGTTCGTTCATTCTCAGAGTTTGAGGGATCTGTGGGGTCAGATGGATCAGGGCTGGAAAGTGGAAACTCTGCCTCTGATGAATCATTAAGCTCTGCTCCAACTCCCACGTTCTGCTCCCCCACAGGAGCGCCTCCTCTTTTCCCTTCCAGTTCTGCAACTGTCAGTTTAATTATCTGACTTCCAAGCTTGTTTATGTCTTCTTCCTCAGAAGGTAGCTGGGGTAATGAAGGGTAAAAATGTTTATTTTGGTTTCTGTTATTTAAGTTTGTTCCCTCTGGAGCCAGGGACTCACTTGCAAGAGCACAAGTTTCATCACGTTCTCCCTTCTGTTCTGCTGAAAGAGAAATGGAACAGCAAGATACTCAAGTCAGTTGGAGGCATTTGTTAAATATCTGATCTGAAAAATATTACTACCAGTGCTGGACCACAGAGATGTTTATCTCAGTAAGGAGTTTTTAAGAGTGCTTCCCTATCCCTCCCAGGCCTATTTCTTAGACAATAAACAATCAACACTAAGTTTCTTGCTGGATCTGGCCCTGTTTTGGATGCTGTCTTTCCCTAATACCAACAACTCAAAGAGTCAGACAGTACCGTACTGCAGAACAGCAAGGTCAGGCAAACTTTTTCAGAGGAATATCAACTCCAAGCAAGGCACTTAGCTATGGAAATTTTTGGCACAGTTCACCATTAATCCCCCCATCACTACCAGTTTCAGGGGTTAACACGCGCTCCATTTATTTGGAGCTTTTCACAGGCTTTCGTCCAACAATGAAGTTTTGTTATTGGTCCTGCAACATTTCTCCAAACATAAAAGATTATTTGAATTGAAAATAAGCTTGTGAAGTTAAGTAAGAAAAATTAGGAAATGCCAAAAATAAGTCTGCCTTGAGAGTTTAAAATGACTCTTGTCGTGCAGATGCATTACCTTTTAGTATATAAGAATTTACTCCATTCTCTCACAGGAATCCTGCCTCACACAAGGATGGGTCTGCCTGGCTGCAGCGGACCAGCCTACTGTCTCTATCAGACCTGCCTCATTTAGAATTTGGGAGGTACTGAGTGAATGAGACCAGGGTTGCCATGAAGGGAACAGGCACTCTTACTGCCATCAACGAAGCTAGGAATGCAACTCTGAATAGCTGGAATTTAAGTCTGTGGAAAAGGCAGGGATAAATTAACTTTCAAAAGGTGATCACCCACTGGATCTAAGCCTCATTATCTGAGAAGTCAGCTGGAAAACTAGGAGCTTGATGTGCAGTACTGCTCTGCTTGTGCTGTACATCAAAGTGCTCCAAATGAGCCAAAATGTATGTAACCTCAAACTAGCACTAGAAATTAGCAGGGACTCTACCTTACTCTCTGCATGCTTCAGTTTCCTCCCTCTTACAGTAGGATAACTCCAACCTATCACCTTGCTGCAATTTTCTGAAGAAAAATTGTCTCAAAGTACTAAATGACAAGAGAAAAGTTCATCGAAGAACAGCACTGCTTTCTTCAGGGAATGCCTGAAACAGTGCCCAGGCAATACAGCAGGGACAAGGCATTCAACAATGGAGCAGAAAAACCCCGAATAGCTGTTCATCAGCAGCTGTGATGCTCAAGTACAATCCATCCCAGGACACTGTCCACCCTGTGCATTGGATAAACTGAGATTTGGTGGCACAAGACAGGCTTTAATTCCTATGATTGTACTCTGTCATTATGCATGTTCACACAGGAACCGTGCAGTAGATCCTACAGACATCCACCATCCAGCTTAACTGAAACAATGATAACAAGTACAGATTAAAAGAGGCTTTGATGAGACCAGGGTAAGCAGATAGACTGGATTAAAAAAGCCTGAAAAAGCCCTCTGATTATATACAGATCTAGCTAGAGCAACACTTGATGCATTATAAAAAGTTCTGATGAAGAATAAATGTTCGTTCAAAAGCTAGAAAGATTTCTTGGGTCAAACAGGCACCAAATATCAGTACTACTCTTTAAGCTGTAACTGACCAATGTGACATGAGGCCTAATATATAACAGTAAGTAAAAATTTCATTTCTATTCTGATTATCAACTGTTTTCACTCAACTAATCATTCAATTAATAGGAAAATAAGAGTGGTTTTGTTTTTGTTTCAGTAATACTTTAAACCAAGAGCATACTTGTTTGATGAATGAAGGCAGATGAACACACTCCTATGTTCTTCCCAGTTGCCAAGGTCCCCCAGATTTTGAAGGTACATGGTATAGATGAAAAATTGCAGTATGCACCAAGTTCCTAAAGCTCAACAGCAGTTATTCTCTGTGCAGAGTGGTACAAAAGGCACCAGTGTCTCATTCCCATACAGATGCCGACTGCAGAGGAGTTGTGTGATTCCAAGCACAGGGATATGCCCCACAGCTGAAAACACACTTCTTTCTTTCCAGGCTTTGAAGGGAAGATGGCAGCCCCAAACATCCTTCAGAAAAAGCATCTGGAGGAGCAGAACAGGTTATTGTTGCTTCACCTACTGCTAGAAACTATGGTGTCCCCTGCACAGCTGGTCATATATATGTGCTCATCTATATCACCAAAAAGTTGGCCCAGTTTAATTACCACAGAGGTAGCTTTTGTCTCAGTTCTCACTGCAGGTTATCAGATATACTGGGACACAGGAAAGGGAAAACCCAAGCCGTTTGTGCAGGCAGAACAGTAATTTCTTAACCTGCTCCAGTTTAATGACAGAATTTCTGTGATTAACCTTGGTTCTCATTATGGTCATGGGATGGAGAGGAGGGAAGAAGGAGATGACCTACTGAGAGCTGATTCTTCCTATGACTGCCATAGGTCTAATCCTTGTCTGTCTTTCCCTATCCAAGGCTGTTCTGCTCTTCTCTTCCCCTGCCTATCTTTCTGCTCCTGCTCTATATCCCTTTATTTAACCAGTCCCTACACTCATTGTGCCCATTTCTCATCTGCCTTTCTATATTTTTTAATCACATCTTGCTTTCACTGCCAGTGTTCTGATTCCTCACTCCTGTGCTCTGACCTCTGCTCAGCCACATGCAGGTCCCTCCTCACCCAGACTTCCATCAACTCTGTCAATCCCCATCTACTCTAGTCTTCCCATCACTTGAGAGTCCAGATCTTGGCCTTTCTTCCCTCTCTGCTCCATGTTTTGTTCCCACCGAGTTTACTTTATCTCAAAGGAATGGTGCATACAGAGTTTTACCAGCACTGGTGGCACAAAACAAGCTCAACAGAATCACTGGTTTGTTTTTAGCAGACAAGATTTGTAAGTGAATCATGTAGAATGAGGTGGAAACTCTGGACTGTTTCCTCAGGCTGGAAACCTATTCCCTAGATTTCAAATTCCTATAATTATAGAGTAAATGCTTGCATATTTGAAAAAAACCAGAACAAATTAAAACATAAAAAAGACAAAAAAAGCCCACCAAAACCCCACGTGGTCATCAGTATTTAACACAAAAAAGAAGTTATTTGGCTGTCTTAAAAAAAAATCAGCTGACGTAGAAAACATAGCATGGAAAGCTTCAGCCCAGAGCTAAGGTTTGGCAGTGTTATAAAGCAACAGCAACAGGGTCTGATGAGATGTGACAGGCAGATCAGACTGCCTGTCTCATCAGCCTGTAATCACAACTGTAATACCAGCCTCACCTAGGACAAATATGGAAAGAAAAGAGCATAATGCCACCAAGTAAATACTTTCAGTAACTGCAAATTTAATTAAAAATCAACAATTAAGTAGGTAAAAGAATGAATATTTATGATTATTGTTACTCACCAGAGAACTATTCGTTACAGTTTCACTTTTTATTTTTAACAAAAGTATCAGCTGATCAAGATTATAAAAAGATCAGTCTGGCTGTCACATATTATCAGATAATGACATGGACTATAAAGTCAAAATTAAGCCACAATCTATTTAGTTTTAAGACTAACAAATAAATTGTTTATGATGCTTCATGGTTAGCTGAGAAAGATCTGGGCGTATCATAATGTTATGCCCATTAAAGACCTTATGCAAATGCCAATAAGCAAATATAATAATCCATATCCCACCCATTATGAAAAACTAAGGAAAAAAAATCAAGGTTATCAGCAATTGTCAAATAAAGCTAAACTTGACTTTGAAAAGATGTTAACGCTTGCTATTGGAGAAGGATTTTTAACAAAACGCATATAAGACTATAAAAAAAGTGGTCAATTTCTCTGGGAAAATGAGTTGGGTATTTCAATTTACCCTGTGCAATCAGAAAGCCATTCATCTAGACATCACCTCTAATGCAGGAAAGTGCTAAACCAGTTCCACAGACTGCTTCCTACTGTGCATTTTAACTGAGGGAAAAAGTGCAGGAATCAGTTAACTGTAACACAGATGGCATGAATAACTTCTCACAGTATCAAGTTATCTGGCAGGAAAATTCTTTGAGGTATAGGACCTGATCCCTAGCCCTGTGCAATCTATTCAATAGTAACTTTTCAGTAGTTTCTTTGCTATTTGTACTGGGACCATCTATCTGTTTTACTTGTGGATGATGTATTCAATCTCTGTGACCACTGAAACTTTGCCTTCTGCTATCCCAGCATGAAAATTTATTACATTTTATTTGAAAAGAAATGAGTGCTCAGCTCTCATCATGTTCTTACGTTCCAAGTGCTCACCTTGTACTTCAGTTCTCTGTGGCTTATCAGCAAACGCTAACAATGGTGACCTGGACCGCTGTATCACGGGCAGGGTTGGGTCACTGAATGTTATCGTGTCCTTCCCACCTGGAACAATCACTGTGTTAGAGCTGCTAGTTCACCAATTACAACCATTGTGCACCAATGATATTCAAACATACCCTACAAATTTTTAACAACGTTATTGAAAAGTACAGAACAGGAAAAGCATCTCAAATGATCCTTTCACAGCATGGAAAAAAATACTCTGTACGGGAGCCAAAATATGCAAGGCAAAGGCAGAAAAGGTGTATGTTTTTGTCTGCAGTACTGAGTAAAGGCCAGATTTTGAAAGACCAGGTGCTGTATGCAGCGAATTGTATTAGCAATTAGTGTTCAATTAAAAATATTAACAATCAGATCATACCGAAGTAATGGATCACTTGCATACTATTACCAGCAAGTGTTCAGCACTGACTCTTTACTCTCTATTATTCTGTCTCATGTGATACAAGCATTATGTTCATCATTATGTAGCTTTACACCTATTATCCTGCAATGCTTCCTTAAAAAAGCCCTAAAAACTTAGCATAACTAAGAACTGAGGGAGCAAACAAGTACACATTGCTGGGGAACAGGAGGGATTTTAATCTGAAAATTCCAAAAACATTTCTGAGCATTTTCATTTTAAACTAAATGGAAAAAGGCAATTTTCCAGCTCTTTTGCAGACAAAATAATGCAAGAAACCCTTCATCTGAGGACTCTGCTGTAGATGCTTATTCTTTACATATTTAAGCAATGCAGAAAGCAACACCTGCAGATCCTTTAGGAAGTCCTTCACTATTCAGGATGCTCATGTTTTTTAGTGACTGACACTACCTTAAACCTAGAGGGGAAACGGCAGGAAATGTGCAAGATCAGCTAAGCATGGTGTTTGTGTGGCCTCCAGAACAAGTGCCAAATGATAAGTAATGGCTGGGGAGGCAGCAAGATACTGCTCTATTTATCTCCATGAGAACCGACATTTATGTAACAACTGCTTCGCCCCTCTAAATCTGTTTGTACGTTTCACCTTAAGGCAACATCCTAAATCTAATCACCCATCCAAGACAAAGACTTTCAAGAGAGCACCAGGTCAGGAGATACCCGGAATAAATCCAACTCTGAGAAAGTTCTGGTGCAAACTAAGGAAAAATGAAAGTCAAGCTGTTCCCATGGAGTCTAACTGGACTACTCCAATCCCTAACTCCTTTTAAAGGCACTGGCTGCAAACACCTTGATCCTGAAGGTAATAATGATGTGTTCATACCCTTGCCATGTTGGGCAATACACTGCAGCAATATGAATGTAATTAATGCTTTTGAAGCATGGATCTTGTCAAACTTTGATCCCCCTGTCAAGTGTGCATCAGAATTCTGCCTTTGCCAGACCAGTAATAAAAACCAGTATTAACTAACAGCAAAGAGGACAACCCTTCCACTACAGGACAAAATTAATTAAAAACATAAAAAAAGGCAAAACAAATCCAACCAATCTTTCAAAATGCAAAAGCTCCTAGATGAATGTACTTTCCTGTAACAGTGAAGGAATTCTGTGTTGGAAGAACCAAATCACACAGGGAACTTGTGGTATGAAAATACCCAACAGATATTCACACACAGTCAGAAGCAGCCACATATCCAAAAAGATACAAAAGAATCCAACAGAGGAAGTAAAAAGATGACGAATAAATAAATTGGGTAGAGGTTTTAATACGAAAGTAGAAAGCAGAGGCTTTTTTATTTATTTAATAAAAAAAGTAAAGCCTGAGCTGAAGTCCCTGAAGATTGCAAGACAAGCTTCAAAAAAGATACTTCTTGACTTCCAGCCAGCATTTACACAGTAAACACATTTACTTTCACATTTTTCTCTGAAAACCAGCCCGGTTACAGAAAATAAAGCTAAGCTCAGTATCCACACATCTTAACAACAGATATGGCCCAAAGAGTCTGATGGATATTTATTTATTAACAGCGATTCACATCCATTCATGAAGGAGGCACATAGGGGTACTGCTGCACTACATTCTGTGAATCATGATCTGAAGTTGGATTACACACAAAGAATTTCAACTAGCTGCTGTGTAAGCTCAATTTCATAACTTATATAGCTTCATGTTCCTCTAATGAATTTTTCAAGGACTATAGTGACAAGTATACAGATCTCAAAATACATTTAAGTTTTCAGTAGTAGTAAATTTTTCATTTTCTTCTGCAGGGTTGGGTATTCTCTTATAACCTCTGCTGCACCCTATGCCACTGTAACTGGCTACAGCCATAGCAGCTGCAGAGCCCATTAATTCTACCTTGCCTCTGCTCCGTGCTGATTACTGCAGGGCAAGAGGAAGCACCAAAACTCTCTCATCATCCCACACAGAAAAAGGCTGAGTCATGTTTGGCTCGTTCTTGGACTTTTTTCAGTGGAAATCTGGAATTTTCAGGAAATGATAGATTTTAAAAAAATACTGAATTACTTATCTGAATGTCTAGTGACATCAAATTGCGAAAAGAATAAGATGGTATTTATTATGTACTATGATTGAATATATTTATTTGTGTGCATATTTCAACTACAATGTAGCCAAGACAAAGCACAGAATTAAATGCTTTTGTGAACATCACATTCTCTGCTTCCTTCTCAAGGGAAGTAGGATCATAAAAAGAAAATCAAAGCCAAATCTATGCCCAAACTTGCTTCATTTTCAGCAATGAAAATGAATCTCACAAGAGATTCATTTTCTAAGCAGGGCAATATAAAGTCTGGTAGGCAGAACTTCCACAGAAAATGAACTATGCTACTGATTTCACCTTTTCAAAAATTAAATATGCACTTCCTCTTGATTAGCTTCCCCATAGTTCATTCATGGCTTTCTCAAAAAGCAGATGACAAATATGTCACCTCACAAAAAACCAGAGGCATTCAAGATCTTTCTTCAATAGGATCAAGTATATTAACAGCATTTGGAAGATATTATTATCATGGTGACAGTGGATGTTATAAATGTTATATAAACAATGATGACTAAGTAGGAACATTAACTTCAGATTAAAACCCTGCAATTTATAATGTGCATTTCTTTCAGTGCTAGAATGAACATCAGCTTTTATCTGCATTTTTTTTTCCAATGACAAAAAATTCCACTCACAACCAAATAATGTCTTTTCACTCTGGATTTAAGACTGACTAGATGAGATACTCTCCATGTTCTGCTCCTCACCCAAGCCAACATTCAGCTGCAGAATCCATTGTGGTATTCCCTCACTACTTTTTACACACTGCTGTTCTATGGAGCAGAAGCTTTACACGCTATGAAAAGAAAACTGGTGACCCACCAGGTGCTGCAATGCTCTTTTTGACCATCTCAGGATTAGAGTGCACTTGGAAACAAAGTCTACTCTAGATTAAAAAGGCAATGAAAAACTCAACAGAACCTCAGGGTTCAACAGAACTCACAATCCAGTGTAAAATTCCTTTAGGAATATTTAAGATCATCCTCTCTTACTATTTCCCTTAATGCAAATGAATTTTTATGTAGAGCAGCCTCTATTTCTCCTGTGGTCATCTAACTCATTTGCCTGAACATCTTAATCTGCTGGATATAAAAATGTTCAGATAACATTTCCATTTATTTACATGCAATGACAATATTTAACGTACTGCTAACATCAGTTACTAAAAATATATGTTAAGCAGAACCTACTCCCAAATCCCACTGAGACATTGTAGCTCAGGCCTTCACGCAGCAAAAGAAAGGAAGGAAAGAGACAGTTGTTATTGTATAAACATTAATTTGACGTTTTACCTACATAGGTCAATACGGTGCAAGAAGTTCCCGCTTCCATTTGTTAAAATACATTTTGCAAACATGAGAAATGCTGCATTTATTAGTGTAAAAATTTAATAGAATGCTAGTATTGAAAAAAAAACCAAAACAAACAAACTCCTACAGTACCTTGAACTGGTGAGCTTGAGAGACATGTTTGTAGCAATGTACTAAACTGCATTAGCAAGGTCTTAGACAAACATTTCACCTTCATCTCTTGGAGAATGTGGGGAGGGACAAATGCACTAAGAACACTACACATATTAGGTGACTCACTGTGGAATAATCCATGGAAACAGATTTGGACCTCTAGTTCTGGAAAGAGTCAAGCGGGACTGAGAATGCCCAAACAGGCAAGCTGAAGTGGAAACACACCACATCAGCCCAAACAGCTGAACAGCATAGGTTTGTTACAAGGGCTCTTCAGCTCTGTCAAATGTTTTCTTCTACATTTAAAGGTTAGGTGGAAAAAACAGAGCCAAAAAACTAGAAGCCTAAACCACTCTCCCACTCTTACTAGCACTGATAGCAACCTGTAAACAACAAAGCCTAATGATGCAAACACCACCAACAAAGTAGCATAATTTATAGTGGTTACAGAAGACACAACTAGGTGCAATGGGAAGAAAAAAAGCAAAAAATAAATGTAAATTAAATACTGCACATTTTCCTAACAATGACGTCTATTAGGAAGCAGATTAATCTCCCATTACTTGAGTAATTCAAAACCAAATACAGTACTTAAGACACTACAGGGAATAAGTCTGTTCTGGAGAGATGGACTAGAAAATATAGGACCATTTACATTTCCATTTTCTAGGAGTTTATGATTCTACAGAAAAGCATTTTAAAAATAGTAAAAAAAAAAATCCATGGAAGTTACAAGAAGTACAAAATTAATAAATAAAATTGGTTGAAAAACATAATGGCCAATAACCTGTGTATCATTTTATGCAGTGTTTAAATAAAATAGTTCACTTTTTTTTTTGCCTGCTGTCTATGGGAATAATTTGATTACTTCAATATTTAAACTTTTTTTTTCAGCACTTTTCATGTTATTTTCAATACATATTTGACATAAGAGTTTACAAAGTCTAGTGATTTTTGCTTTCCACTTAACATTTAGAAGATATTTTGCAAATGTGAATTAGATAATCTAAAAAATTAGATAATTTTGCAAATGTGCTGAATAGAACATTCACAAAATAACTGTCATTAAAAAAATTACAGGCAAATTTCTCTTAAATGCACACATATCCTTGAAAATGAAACAATGCAAGCCATTCTCTTGAATTTTTACTAACCTGGAAGACTCCATAAACCAGCGATTTCCAAAGTTCTTAACTTCTTTTCTAGTTCAGCCACTCGATTACCTAGAATTCTTTGGAAAAAGAATAGTTGTTATACCAAGGTAACCAAAGTCCAATTACTTATATGACTACAGTTGAATTTTTAAATTGCTACTTCACTGGTGCAGTAAACCTGTGTACAGTCATCTCTTTTCACTAACAGCAATGGACAACCTCCCCCAGAGTTAAAAGAAAATTAAATATATTTGTCTCATCTATCCCATGCTTTTAAAAAAGCAAAAGGCCTAGGATGTACTGGACATTCAACCTTTGCAGAAAATACAAAGAAAAGCAACTCACAATATTTCTATCTTCTTGCCTGCAAATATCACTTTATTTTCTTTATAGCTAAAACCAGAAGGTAAAAGCTACAAAGACAAAATATGGAAAACTCAAGACAGCATCTAGATTGATTTGGAAGTTCCAAGACACAATTTTTGCTAGTCCTTTACTCAGGGTGTTTTCTCTATCACTAAGATTGCTTAAAATGGCAAAGAATATTTCTTCCACTACACCTTTTTTTTCAAGCATTGAACTGCTTTCTACTTTACTAAAAAGCTTCAAGGTCTTTAGTGCCTTTATAACCCACTCTTAGTTTTCACTGCATTTCTTGGGTCATCTCTTCTTTTGTATCTGATTTCATACACAAATGCTATTTGCAGTTAGCTCTCCTGCAGGATTTAACTTTTGGTCTTAATTCTCTCCCCAGATCAAATGAGAGATTTCTATCTTGCAAAGAAAGCTCTTTTCTCCAATGAATTTTTGCAAGTGTTTCACAGGCACAGCAAGTCTGCTAGAGTCAAAAGTCTTTAAATAAATCCCAAACAATACTCAGTAGAGTGGGAAACCTGAACAAGGCAGCAATTCTAAACATGACAGCAGAGATTATGGACAGCAAGTTTTACTCATCAAATTACAGCAACAGGATAAATCACTTAAACTTGAACTGAATGCTGAGAAGCAGCACATCCCCCCCCAGCAAGGCAATAGCATCTTCCCATGCACACCAGAGCTGTGTAATACTGCACTGTGAGCTCTCCAGCAAGGGCTTTATGAGCAGACATTTGAGCACACTAGGAATATCATTGCTGACAAGATGGCAGATTCTGGGAAGGACGTGAAGAATAGCACACCCAGCAAATATCAAAGGGGCTAGAAAAATTGATTAACAAGGACTAAGTATTTTTGAAATCTCTACTGTGAAGGCTTTGCTATGACACAATAAAAGCCTATAAGTATTTTAAAGATTACAAAAATATCAAGATGAGAGACAGAATGTAAAACAGAAAGAGAAAGCTTATAATAAACATCAAAGAAAGCACTGAGAGGTACAGGGGTCTATGCCGACTAAAAAGAACAGTCCATCACATTCAAAAGCAGAGGAGAAAAGACATTTTAAAGCAGTTATGTTTATTTCCCCATTGAAACTCAGTAATCCAGTAGGTCAAAAAGGTTAAGATGGACCTACTACCGTCTTCTCCAATTACAAGCAAAATTATTCAAGTCTAGATTTCACTTTCAGAATACTTCCACGTGGTATGAGAAACTCAGTCTTAGTAACTCTATTTTCATAACCCTGACATCCAGCAATTGCACTCTGCAGTACAACACAACAGCTGACAGCAAAAGGCACGGAGCAGCTTTCAGGAAACTCTGCCTTGCATGCTGGGAGCCCATTCCCACCTTCCTGCCTAGGGCCTCAACAAGGGTCAGCTAAAGAACGTGGAATTCCCCTGGCTTAGAGGGGCAGGGAACAGAGAGACATGATGTAAGACTTCTTCCACATCATGTTAGTTCTGGCAGGGAGCTGACAAAATAATGTTGATTTGGCTAATGATTGTCACCACAAGGGAGTCAGAAGTTTAGCACTTCTAATCCTTATTATTCTTGTAAGTAGCTCACCAGTAGTTCCAGGGCAGAAAACAGGGGAAGGATGCTGCCCTCCCTGCCAGCTAGCCATACCACAGAAGGAAACTCAACCCTCTGTATCAAGTTATTGCTACTGCTCCTGTTATTCAGGTAACAACAGCAAAGTCACTTTTCTCTTGCTTCTCTTCAATTTTATAATTTATTTATCAGCTGTCCCACACTATTTCTAAAGGTTTTGGAGGGAATATATCCTCATAATATCTACTGAATCCTCAGAAGAGGCACTGAATTATTTTTTAACCTTCGTTGCAGGTTCTTATATAGAAGGATCATTTTGCATCTCAGAACAATGGTTGGCAACAGCAGAGGACAATATTTAACCCCACTCCTTTCATTCAGGAAGAGAGCAAAATACATTCAGTGCTGAGTATGATTCCAGTTTGCTTAAAAAACCCCATTATCTCAAGACAGGTATGGGAGAAATAAATGCTAAATAAAGCTGCAAGTTCTATTAGAAATAATTTTTGGAAGATAAATGCTTAAGCTATTCTAAACACAACGTGGTTTATCACATTTCTTCCTTTCCCCTGAGACCTCCAGATAATTTGCCACCTCTATATATGCTGTGGGAAGACTGAGCTGTGGTGGCCTGGGTAGGTATTTTTAAAGGAGCTGCATGGGTTGGTAGCATCCAATTCCCTAATCTCTTTTCTTATCTCTAGATACAGTGGACGAGATAGTTCACCTAAAACAGAAGGATCATGTCACAGACACAGGTGCTGATAGCTATTTCCATTGTTCTCTGGTCCTGTGTCTAATGCAACAAGGGAGTTAGTATAAACCTCCCTCCAGGATAAGGTTTTACAGAAATCTGTTGTTCGTGTAACAGCAGCAATGCTCCCACCTGACTTCAGAAGCTTCTTTCTAGTGCTCTCGTGCTTTCCAACATACATGGCCATAATCTGAAGAGAGCTGTGGTGATTTTCAGCACCTGAGCTCCCTTCACCTCACTTTAATTTAGATATTGCTACAGAAGACATACATCCTCATACACATACCATCACCTAAATGCCTGTAAAGAGGTCTGTTACAGTCCCATATCTAGCTCTACACGTCACATGGAAACATGTGCTCAAGTTACAGACTAACAAAATCATTTTTGTAATTTTGGACATGACTGAACTTGCCTGAGTTAGAAATGTTAAAATTAGTGCAACATGTCTAACCACCAGAGCAGCTTTTACGCTGATCCAGCTTGCACAGGTGCTGGCAATTTCAGGAACAAATTGCACTAAAAAGAACATCTAATAAATGGTTTATTGCTGGTAGAATAAAAAAAGTATGTTTACCCATTTGCTAAGCAGAGTTAGGACCATTTGGTTTTGCATTTATGTAACTGTTTAATCTTGCAATAGACTACTACATACAGAATTAATTTATAACTGCCTTTTCAAATCAAGCTAATGGGCTTGTGAGGAAAAACACAGGACATTACTTGAACTTAGCATTAGTAGCTACCAACCACCTTGGAAAATGATCTGTTTTCTTCCCTAACCAACTCTTTTTTTCTGCAAACTGGGGCTAAAAAAATAAAGGTTATATTTACCCTACTTGTTGCTAGGCACATACTCCCACAGTTCCTTTTATCATGCCACATCTTTAGAAGAGTGGCAATAATAGTTGTGGAGGCCTGTGAGCCTACACCCCCCTCAGAAAGAAGAATCTCTCTAGGTTAGGGAGAACAGAAACAGCTTCTCCCAAGAGTCCTTGTTCATTATGTTAATGTACCCCAGTTCTATTTCCCTGGTTGGCCCATTGGCTTCCCTGCCCCTTTCTCCCTTGTATGTCACTACCCTAGAATGTTCTCCCTTCCCTGGTCTCCCATGGGCCCTTGCCCCCGGCCACGCCCTCAGTGCTTCCCCACTGGTTCCCATGCCCTAGCCCCACCTGTGAACCGCCCCCATGCCCTTAGATGATTGGCCCTGAGCTCTCCCCACCCCTAGCCAGCCCCCGTATAAAACCCCTGGACCCTCCATTATTCTCTGTCCTTTGCCACTGGTCCTGTTTGCATGTAGAACAGAAATAAACCTCTCCTGTGGAACTCCATGCGGAGGACCCTTCCCAACTCTTTGCTGTTGACTTGTTGCGAGTACCATCAGGTGAGTGTGCATGTTTGGGTGTGTGTGCTGGAGGTGACCTACCGAGCGGCTCCCTGTTGGAGGCGCTTTCGGAAGGTTGCGGCACCTCACCATCTCCGCCCGCCGCAACAGTGTGTCTTTCCCAAGAACAAGTGGCAATGGATGTTTTTAACAACAGTGTAACAACAGAAAGTCAGCTTCAACAGAACATCCAAATTCTAATCTACATTAAAAAAATGCATTGTCTTGTCATTGCTTCAGTTATTCAGAAAGCAAATCACCATTCTGCTATTGTAAACTTATACAGTCAACTCTCAATCTGCAAGCAACCAAAGAGGTCTAGACCTTAGAGTAGGTTAACTGTATGGAGGAAAGTAAGTTCATATGGTCTGAAAAATCTCATTTACTGATAGTGAGAGAATCACTACTCGGTCATTCACCTATAAATATCAAATGCAGAATTTCCTCCATGAAATGAAACAACAGGGAAAGGCTTCTGCCTTGTGATTTATGTAAAACTTTTTGTCACTACAGTTCTCTCTAGCCTCACATCCTTCTCAGCTTCCTATTTTGAATGGAGAAATGTCTTCAACAAAAGAATCCATCTTCTACTAGTACCAGTTTATGAACCATTCCGTTTAACTTGTGCACTGACCGTACTCTCACATTTTACCATCTCCAACAGGTGGGCAGTTTCTTCCCCATTTTCACAAGTCAGCAGACCTTTTACATGGCAAATAAGTGCCCCTATTTATTTGCATCTCAAATAAAGGATGTTTTTCCTTGATGTCCTACCTGCATTTCCCTTTTTCACTTTAAATTTTTATATCTTAGGTGTCTCCACTTGTAGTGGTTCCCATTCCTCCTACCTCCTTAATAGCTTCTTCAATCCACCTAAAGCCAAAAGTGACAAAAAGAATGAGAATACTACATAGGAATGTTTTTGAGGCTCTTCATTCAACTTGATCAGGATTTATCTTTCTTTTCCCCCGGAACTATCCTGAACTGGATACACCGCTACAGTTTTGAGAACACTCCTCACCTTGGACTGATATGGACTGTCATTTCCCTTTAAAACCTGATCCTCTGTTGGCCATAGAATAGTAATTTTTTGCATATATCCAATCTCTACTCTGATGGCTGTATGTGACCAGTTTGGCATGCAGATGCCATCAGATAAGAATCGTATCTCCTTGTGTGGGTTATCTCAAGACAACCATACTCAGTAGTTGAAAGCAGAAAGTGTAGTATCAGAAAATGAAGCAATCATTGCAATGATATTTGAGAGCTGCAAGAGACTGCATATCACCAAAGAGAAATACCAAATTAAGAAAGAACTTTGCAAAAAAAAGAAAGATTATGCAAAATAAAACACTGGGTAGTGATAGAGTATCAGGACGTAAAAGGCAAAGATTGGTTACCCCTGGAACAACAAAAGTTGTTCTCTGGATGTTCTTCTGATGTTACATTAGCAGTAAGAAGGGAGTTAGCCCTTCCTTAGCACTGCTCTGTGCAGCAACTCCTCTTGCATCACAGGACAAGAATTGACTGAGCTGCCATCAGTTAGATCTGGGCTACATTTTCACCACTTTATTCTCCCTTTAGCTGATTAGACATTCGTTGTCTCAAGAGTATTAAGAGTGGCTATAAAATGCTCCTCCACTTCTGTTGCCACATCACTAAGAATTATGGAGTCTGCCCAGTATCTAAGTTATCAATTTTCAAAATGAATCATCCATTCTAGTGTAATACAGTTTACTTCAGTACTACTTCTTTTAAGGAAAGATGTCTGGCTGTTGCTGGCATCTGGTCCTGATGTGTTTTGAGAAGCCTGAATAACCTCTGTTTACCAGTAGTGACTCAGGGTTAAAAAAAACAAAAACCAAAAAATCCACCAACAAAAAAAGAGAGGGGGTGAAACAGAGCACAAAATCAAGGAACACATCCTAGCTTTGACTTTTATACACTGTATAAGGACAATAGTATCAGAATGTCAGAAAATGTGTCAAATATTTTTATATTCAGCCATGACAGGAACTGTACAAGACACAAAGAATTCTCCTGATGAGCAGAACAGCTAAGAGTAAACAAATTCTCCTTTAAAGTTCAGTTCAGATTTTATAAAAAAACTATATACTAGCAATCCAGCTGTGTTTTATCTCCTTCACCTTTTATCAAAGTAACTACAGGGGCAACAGGTATCACCTGTATGACACAGGCCACTGAGCGTGTGTCAAATGTTACCTTAACCCTTTCAGACTCTTTCCTAGGAGGAACACTTACTAACCCCACCAGTGTTCATTACAAAATTCCTACACTGACAGCCAATTACCACATATCTTCTCTCCAGTTCAAGGGTGTCCTTCCTCCCAGCAGCTTTTCTTTAGCTGTCCCTACAGATTTCCTGCTACAAGTCTGCTCTGTGTTATTACAGTTTGTCTTAAACCTGAGCAGCAAACCAATCATTGCCTAGCAGAGGCAGACAGGTCTCTGTCAACCACAGAATTTAAGATAAAAATGTAATTTTTCTCAGATCATATATTTGGTCTTAAAAGCTAAAGAATCCACCACCACTTAACCATGACAATGAATTTTCTGTGAAAATGAATCTTCCTTTCCATTTCCCTTAAATTTTCTCCAAACTAACTTTTCCATAGCTTGATATTTTACTTACAAGTCATGCCACCTACTTGTTGGTTTGCCTTTGGTGTTGTATGACCATGTTTTTTTCATGGATGGTTTCCAGTAATGCAGTGGCCAGTGATTTAAGATCTGAAATGGATTGTGGTGTGGCTGGTAGGCTACATCCATGATCCTCCGACAACAACTCTTGGACTATAATGTTAAAAACACAAATGAGTTTTGGCTTCTCATGCACAGAGATGCAACACAAACATTTACTTAGCATTAAGGAACTATTCCAATTACTTAAATGAATTCATATATTTTTCCTTCAATTAACAAGTGAATCCAAAAGACCAGAACTGTAATCTCTAGCTGGCATAAAGATGGTGGCTCTCCAAGCTGATTGTTATTCCACAGCAATAGCCAGAACAAGTCTAGGCAGACACATCTTACATTAACCTGATTCTGCTTTTGGAAAATTCTTTGTGTTCAGAAGGATACAAAATCATTCTTCTACAGGTCTAAAAATTGGTAAAAACTGGTCATTAAAACCGAAGCCTCCAAGGAATATTTTATATTAATTTTTAGAACCAATATATCCTTCAGGTTGTTTAAGACTGATGTGAAAATACAGTCACCCACGAACTCTTCCTCTGCAACTTAAGTGTCTGTACCTTTCAGCCAAATCAGGAAGTTCACTAGTATCATTAAAATCTGTAAGTAGAATCTGGCTCTGCTTCTTTACATATATATATATATATATATTTATGTACATAGATGCAAGTACATGGAGAAGAGGATAAAAGAGAAGTCAAAACCAGAAAAATGAATTTCAACTTACCATGACACTTACTACTGATCTCATGTGTGTGTATGAATATACCTACATTTAAACAGGAGGGTGGCAAGGTATACTGTTTGTTTCAAAGACTTTTCTCATTCCCTTTCTTTCCTAATCTTGGTATTTTCTTTGGAACGGGGAAAAGAGATTATTCCATTTTGCTACCCATGAAGAAACATGGGACACAAAGATTTCTTGTAAAACATCTGAATGTAAAAGCTTCCAAGAACAGTAGCAGAAAACCTGACTTAGTGCCCCTCCTCCACCACCCAGTCTATTTTTCATTGGAAGGTGAATTGTGACTGCCATTGTTAGCAGAGCAAAGAGATGAATAAAGAAGTGATTTGTCAGGGTCTAGAGAGTAAAGAAATATTTGATAAAACTAATGGGGGAGAGAATGAATGGCAAAGGAATTAACAAAAGAAGAAGCAGTAATCCAGAGGCAACTTTTATATTGTCAGGTCAACTGAGAAGAGGACAGAATTAGCACATAATAATAAACAGGGAAAGAGAAGAGAGCTTTTGGTTTGGTTGGTAAGGAAAGGGTTACTGAAATTAAGAGGTTAGATGAAAGGGATTCAATGAGATATGCAACACCATGCTGCATTTATGCAATACCTTGCTTTGCAGAAAGGACTCCAGTCAGAGCACTGCTACTGGATCTACTATGAGTCTTTGAATTTTTTCGTCTCTCTAGTGCATTCTAGGGAAACAACAAATACCTTATTTAGAAAAACAGCAGCCATCAAATCCTGTCATTAGGAGGAAAGAATCTGGAACAACTCTGCAGGGCCTGGACCTCACACCCGTAGTAAACTATGGGGGTGTAACTCTCTTGTATTATTATTCTCCAGCCTAAAGTCTTTGCAGTGTTACAAAGACTCATCTGTCTCATCGCAATCACTTTACTCCCACCCACTACCCCCAGTGCGTATTTAAGACTTGCCTATTTTTTAATAATCTGCTGACTGCCAGTGAAGATACTACAGTATCCTGTAGACAACATCAGTTGGAAACAAAATCAGACTTTTCCCAGCTTTTCTTTGGATATGTTTCAAAGGGAAAGTTCCAACTCCTCTATCAGAGTTTCCAGAAGCCCTTTTAGTAGCAAATACTGACTTTCAGAAATTAGAAGCAGAATGATCCTGCTACGGAAGTCCAGCTCTTTCAATTACAGTTCTGTGAAACCCACCGGACCACCAAGATGCTCAGTTCTCACCACTAAACTAACTCTCACTCCAGGAGACCCAAGTTGCAAGCAGGAACAGACACTGAAATGAACTTGGTACTTTGAGGAACTTTGCTCATGCACAAAAAACAATCAGTGCTGTGACTACTTTATAGTGACCTAAATGAAGAAGTCCTATTGACAATCCTAGGATTACCCTTCTCATGGTCTGACAAGCAGCCCTCCCCTCCCACTCCCCAAAATCACTTGCAGAAGGAAATAAGAGTGCATATCTTCTGGGGAGGGCAAATATCAGTCCTGAAGGTTTCGTGTGAAACATGAAACATATACCTTAACTCAGGAATGGAAGAACAATGAAAGCTTAGTGATCATTGAGCTACATGAAGAAATAGCACAGCCTCCAGAGAACAGGGAGACAAGATCTTTTTGTGGCAGCAACACAGCTGCAGTCATTCACCACTGCATGATCTGCTACTTTTCACCTACTAGCTGGCTGGAATGCTGATCAGCTGCCCCCCAGCAGGACGATGGTTCCCCCATACAACTTAAAAAAGGTATTTCATTAATTTTTCAAAATACTCTTAACAGGTGTCCCTTTGTACTACCCTCAGCTAAGAAGCCTACAAGGAAGAATGAGCATGCAATATGTATACATACTAATATTGTCAGAATGTCAATGGTGGATTTTTCTTACAAGAAAAAATGTGTTCTTTAAACACATTTAACATGAAAATGAACAGTAACTTCCATGAACAAAGAAGCACAGTTTAGATGATACACAGAGAGGATCTTACCTTATATTTAGTAATACTAGACTTCAGAAGGTTGACTTCCTCTTGAAGTTGTTTTAATCTCTCTTGAAGATACCTGAAAAAGAAATGTAATTCTTTACTTCATGTTACCTTCAAGTACTGCCTCAAGCGGTCTTCTTTACTATTTGGCATGTCCTCTCTTTGAACTACTGGGAGTTCTTTTCCCTCTGCAGTTCTGTGAGGGATGAAATAACAAAATCTTACTGCTCTTGACCCCATAAAACTTTAAGTAGGGAAACAAATTGCATCAGAACAGGAGGCTGCCCTCCTGTTAGATTTGTCAAGCATGCTGCACAACTATTTTGTATTCGTCGTCAGGTTTCTGGGTAAGAAAGCTAAAAGGATGTATTTATGTCTAGAGGAAATGGGAAGCATTTACGCGTGTCCTCTGTACTTGAAGGTCTGTGAGATGGACACATGAAGATTTGTATACATGTCAACACAAGACTCAGCTATGCAGAACTTTTGCATTGCAATATCCATCACTTACTTGGCACTTCTCATTAGCAATCACAAAGTAGAAAATTTAACAATATAGTTGAAAAATGGTACACAGTTAAATGAAACAGTACAGTTCTTCCTAATAGAGTTTATGCACTTGGATGAGACAGTTATTTCCAAATAGGAAAATACCATTTTATGTTAAAGGATTTATAAAATATCCTTTTTCATGTAGTATAACTGCAGCTGTATTAGGGTTTGTGACAATTTAATTATTTCCCACGAAAAAATTCACATCACTGTCAGGGAGCAGGGGCTTAAATTGATACAGAACTCTGAAGGCCCACAAAACAGAAAAAACCCCTCAAGTTGCTGGGAAGAAGTAATGCCTTTGGTATTACACATTCTTGCCTGAAGCATAAGTTTTTGTAAATGGAAAGTGTCTTACAAGTTCTATTTCACTTTAAGGTAATTGTTGACATTAAGGGAGATACCTGCTATGGCTCTGTCAGTGACTCCTCTCTGTCATCCTTACTAGAGACCATAAAACACATTCTTTTCCCAAGAAACCGGCAAGTATATCTACATGGGTGATTTCACCAGCAACTTTTGTTGGCAAATCACTCCATGCTGACAGCCTCTCCCTGTGGAGAAAATTATGTCTGAAACTGTTAACTCAGGGTACTCAAAGTCCGTGTTTCCAATTCAAGATTAGTCCTTTACAGCTCACTGGGAGTTTCTGAATACACAAATTTTTAATATTCCTGCTTCTGGTGCCATACAGTGATGGGAATAAAAAGGTCTTCACTTCTCTTCCTTTTCCTTGTTTATCTTGATTTGGGAACATCACTGACATCTCTGTAGCCAAATACAACATTGGTAATTTCCTGCAGCCTAGCTTTCTCAATATTATTTAATGCTTCGTTACAGTATAAACAAAACAGACAAAACAAATTACCAAAATCTCTTGGCTTTTATTCTTGGATATATTTCCTCTAAAGTTTTATTGTGACTGACTTCCTGATACTCCTATACAACAACACACTATTTTTTTTAGGGAAACAGTAATGCACTCACCTGTTCTCCATACACAGAGCATCTATGTCGATGATACGGTTTTCATGCCCTCCTAAGACATGATTCAACTCTTGGTTTAGTCTGTCAGACTTATCTTGGTAAACAGAGCGTTCCTCTTTCACATCCTGTAACTCATCCAGTGCAGCCTGAAGATCATATCTCAGAGTCTCAATCTGAGAAGAAAGGAGAGTTGTATCAGTGTAAGTTTAAACAAGAGCTAACATAGCACCCAGCCTGAAAACAGCAATAAGTACGTTTGAACAGTATTGATTTTAGACAGTCAAAAGTCTTTTCAAAGCTCATAACTCCAGGTATTTTTACTCAATTTTGGTAATATTTCATTTATTTGGAGTTAAGCAACGTTACCAGCTATATTTGTTTGACAAAATTTCTAGAAAACAACTAAAATGTAACAGCAAAAGAAACCTCAATCCCTACTATAATTCTGCTACAAACATATTAAGGTGGTTTTATCATATAATTTCTAGAACTCCGATAATTAAGTCAACTGAATAAGAACTTCTCAAAAAGCGTGTAAGTGGGAATTTATATTAATCATGGGACTTGGGCAATGAAGCTCCACAGCATAAAAACTGAGAAAGTACAAAATATGCCAACATGGAGGCAACAGGATGAGCTTTGCTGTTAGGCAAGAGAGTGAAGAAGTCCAGTGTGAAAGATACTCAAGGACAAAGAGCTTCAAACTTCCAAGGAGATGAAACTGTGAGTGTGAGAAAAGTCTGCAGTGACCGAAGTCTCCACCCACACCCCAGAAAACATGAATAAGCCAGGAAGGACAACAGACCACCATTTAGAAGAGGCTGGGTGATGAACAGAAAGAACACAAGCTTGGGAACAGAGTTAGCAGAGAGGACCACAGTGGAACAATACCAACAGCCTTTCCGGTAAGGTACAGTGGTGCTGCAATTGAGGGAAGACTGAAAAACCAGAAATACACACCTCTCCTCCATCACAGAATGGCTCATTCAGGTTGGAACTGACACTGGTAGGAATCAGTGTGGGGAAAACTGAGAACACAGACCCACAGAACTGTCCAGAAATTTATGTATCAGTATTAGGGAAAAAGTCTGATGCTGCATGGTAAAGACTATTCATACAGACTTGAGAATTTTTCAGAAGAGGAGAAGAAATAGCTTGGAGGCAGGAGAAAGAGGACACTAACAACACTTCTACAGAAAATTTGATTGAGAGGGTATCTTTAGGAGGTACATCAGCCACTGTACACCTTGTTGAATACTTGTAACAGCCTTCACTAAAGGGTACCTTTCATTGACATTCATTGACAGTATTCAATTGTCCTAAGTTGTTGCTGGACATTAAAAAGAAAAGGAGAATCAATAATCAAAAGAAGAAATTCCTGAGATTAGGAATTCACTCTAACCACTACTTCCAATGTCAATCAGCTACCAGCGCTTCAAACAGAATAGAAGTTATTTACTTGCTACTACAATAGCTCTGTAAAACATGACACTATATGCCCATTTAATTATTACCTGTTCTCGAGCCTTCTCCAACTGTTGAACAAGGTCCTCCCGCTCATGTGCTGCAAAGTGGCGAGCCCCAACTTCATCATCTCCCAGTCTTTGCTTTGCTATGGTCATTCGAAGGAGCTGCCATGACAAAAACAGAATTCGGTAAGCAAGAGAACACAGGCTGTAGCAGCAGAGTACATCTGTATTAGAAAGAGTAAAGCTGTTATAGATTTCAGCTCTTCCAGGCCAAACAGTTGGTATTATTTAAACCAGAGGGAGTCTTCTGAGCTGAGGGTTCAATCCTGTTCTCAGTGAAAAAATCCAGTTGAACAGTCAAAGCATCCACAGGAATTGAATCAGACCCTGCAACAACAGTCACCAGAGTATACATGTGATGAAAGACCAAGACCACAGACATGGTCAATGTTTTTTAGGAGTTACAGGAACTAATTCCACTCACACTAAAACTAGAGAATTATCAGAAAACCTTTTCATCAATACATAAATATTAAAAATCTCTGCAGCAGAGAACTCTTCCTAGTTAATAAAAAGGAATGAAGTGGCTTGTCCAGCTTCATTTTACTGACACTACTTAAAACCCTCCCACGCTACATCAGTGCAGAATTTGTATTAACAGCTGCTAATACATTTGCTTATGCATTATTTTTTTAGTCTACTCACAAAAGCTAATTCATGTCAAAAACAGAAAAACAGGCCAACAACAAAAAGACTCAGCCAAAATGCTCAAGCAGCTAATGAACTCCTGAGCTTGTGACTGCTGAAAACAGTCTGACTTGAATTAATACACATTTACATTCAATATCCAAAGCAAAAAGCAACGACCTTTCAAGGACCATGGAGTATTAAATACCCATCTATAAGGCATTCAGCATTTACAGTTGTTTATACTCAGTACAACTAGGCCTCATCTTTAGGAGCTCCACAGAGACCAGGGAAACCCACCACAATAACCAGACTGACTTTCCCTCTATCTTTGACTGCACCAAGGAATTAATGCACATCATTATACTGCAGAGTTAGGAAAAAAAAATCAGTCTTCTGAAGTAGAAGACTGTACATTAAAATCTATCTTTGGTATTTATGGGATGCCTGTCACCATAGCTACAATGTGCCAATTAAAATCCCGCTGATGCAAGACAGACTACCAAAATCATCCTCCCCACTTATTTCAGCTCCAGTTCAGTGCAAGTCACTGAAGCTAGTACAATGTGTGCTGATAAGAAGTTTACTTGTTCAGGGGAAGCTGTGGCTGCAAAAGTATCTGGTTTTGGCAAACTACATTTCCCTATCCCGAGTGGGAAAGTGCAAACCACTGCACAGTTAGTAAGGCTGACTGGATACTAAGAGATATAACTCCTATTAATTTCTTTATCAAAACGAGTAAGTCAAAAAGGCAACTAGCAAATCCTAGAATGGCTTCATAGCTATTGGATTTTTTTTTAAATGCTAAAGTGCTGATGAACAAAAGGTGGTCATGTCATTTAATTCAGACCGATTAATTTAATTTCTTGAATCTCTCTCTAGTGACAAAGACTGCACAAAACAAGTGTGACAACATTTTGAGGTTTCAATCTTGTTAAAAAAAAAATGGAAATGGAAAGAGGAATCACACTTTATTAATGTGATTAGGCCTCCAATGCCCGCAGCAGAGCAAAACTTCTGCGTAACGCTTGGCACAAGGCTGGGAACTCAACCAAAGCTGTCACTCGTGCACAATGACCAACTCTCCTCCAGCCCAGGAGGGGGTGAGGCATAAGATATAATTGCAAGCAATTATAACTTGCAAGGTCAAACAGTCTGTCAATAAATGGAGAACTCTTTATTTACTACTAATTTTGAGGCAAAAAAACCCCAAAACCATGAAGTCTTATGAAAAGAATGCTTCAGAAATCCAAATTCATCCAGTAAAAGCAGCATTATTAACATACACAAAATACAGTAAAATACCAATCCATAAAACAACAGAGTGCTTCTTCCAGACAGTTGGCCAATCAGAGAGTTGACAGGGCAGAACAGGCCAAGTCGTTTAATTCTGCATTGTGAATGTCTCATGAGGCAGCACCACCTGCTATAAAATTCTTCTCTGAAAATGCTGTGACCCAAAGAGACACTGTTATGCCAGAGGTTTAAGGTTTATTTTATATATTAATACTTTGTTATAAACTTTATACACTTGCCCTCTAGCTGCTGTATTTTTGTTTCTGTCATTTAGAAATCACTGAGGAAAAGACCACTCAACTTCATTTTGCAGCTAGAGAATAGGTTAACACTACCCCTCAGGATTCTGTGAACAGCACTCACAGCTGAATGGATTTAAATTAATGGCACCATACCAGAGAAAACTCCTGTTCGTCAAGAATCCATAAATTGTTAACCAAAACAATCCAGTGCTGCAAGCACTGTCTTTTTATTTTAATATCACAGCTTTTTCTTACATCACTTTCAGCTAAGATAATTATTTTAAAAGTAGCAACACTGTATCAGCCCCACAATGCCTAAAAACAGCATCACTGGGATAGCTGCTGTGCAGGCTAGGAGTTCATACATAATGCCTGCACCAAAGCTGGACACTCCTGATTATCAATAAAACATGCAGAAGGAAAAGGGAAACAAGCACAACCAATTCTTCATGGAAGGCAGAAACCATCATGTTTAGCCATAGTCACAGCAATTATCTTCACCATGTTATCTACAAAATCTTAAAATGTGGACCAGAACTATGCAAATATGCTACCTGAAGTCCCTGGCAGCTCTGCCAAAACACACAAGCCACATTTAACACTTCTCCCCATTGCTGCATGAATGATTGTCTGCCTGGCAATAAGGAACTGACAGTAACACCGCAGCCATTGTTCCCCATGCACCTTCCTCTCGCTCAGCACTGCTCTTGGCAGCTTACAAAAGCAATTCTTTGTGTGGGTAGGGGTTCAGGTGAAGGCAACTGAGTCATCTTCTCTTGCAGAAGTCTCCAGTTTCTCTAAAGCTTTCCATTTTTACTCTTTTACATGAGAGAATTAGATTTTTTAAGTATATCCTTGTATGTTTTAGTAATTGTTTCCAAGCATTGCTGCCAAAACATTAGGAAGGAAAAAGATTTACAAATAACTACCATAAACATAGAAGAATTTTCACATGTCAGAACTTGAGAGACTGTGATCAATCATAAATATAAATAGCCTTAGATATCTGTTGCTGGAATGCTGCAGTCTAACTATTGCTGTATTTTTCAAACTGCAGCAACAAATCCTTCCAGAGACTGTATGAAGAAGTTTTATTATTTGTGCCAACAAAATTCTACTTGAAATGAGAGGAAAAAATTATCCAGTTAAACCAAATGCAAGTAATTTGTTATTGCCTAACTGATGACGTGTTTAACATGATTTCAACAAGTAAAATATCTCCGGTTCCAGGTCTTCTTGCTAATCCAAGTGACTGTATCCTACTTGTAGCAAACATTAAAATGGTGAAAAACAAGTCAAGCCATCAAAACATTTCTTTATCAATAGAGCTAATGTGTGATATTTAAAGATGGGGTTTTTTTCTTTTTTAGTCCTGCAAAGCTCTTGCCACTCAGTGACAAAGCCTGCATGAGTCACCCCTGCTCAGACACAGGCAGAATTGTTCATCCATAAGCAGCTTCACTTGCTGCAAAAGCAGCTGTTTGTTCATCTCTTGCCAGAAGTAAGGCTGACGTAGACCAGCTGGGCAGGATGCCCTCCCTCACTTTGGAAAAAGCAGTGAGAGGAATGCAGAGGAAAAATGTAAGAACAAGCAAATTATTGTAGTTTTTGGTTTTGTATATACCATGCATTATCTGGACTCCAATGCCTGAGGTAGCCCAGCTGCCAGTACAGGAGAACTGATGAGCAGAAGAGAATGGCTTTGTGAACAAGCCTAGAATTTTATCACTGAAGCTTGTAGGGAGAGAAATCTGACACAGAGGAGAGTGTTAAATCCCTCAGAGAGATGGCAATGCTTTTTTAGGCACTTTGAAAACCAGCAACCTGACTCTAAAATAAGCTCTATTTCTCATTTACTAGGAAAGTGAAGAATGTGTTCCAAAAATGAAAATCCTAGTCTAAATTAATCCATGTCTGATGCAGCTCTTTCCTCCCACTCTTTATTTAGTGATGCACTATTTTGTACCTTTCGGAGAGAGGCACGCTGGGCAGAATAACTCCTTTTGTACTTTTCCATTCATTTTGAGAATCACAAATTTAAATTCATGCTGAGAATACAGGTGTCATGAAGATGACCAGTTAATACCAAGTTAACCCACAAAGGTGAACCTAAACAGTGCCAATTCAAGCACAAAGAAGCAGGCTCTTTGTAACCAAGATCATATATTCTCATAAGGAAGTAGAATAGGTACATAACCTTGATATTTAAATGTGTTGTAGTTTACTACCTGTGTTTTCTGTTTGTACTTACAAACCCTTGCTATTTGTTCAGGACTGGCTTGGAAAAGGCTGTATGGCATAATATTGGTACTGAAGAACTGCAAGGCACTGACTTCTACACTGTAATATAGTTCAAACAGTAACATGCAAATGAAAATAAACAGTGGGAAACCTGGTCTTTGAAGACTTGAGCAAGTTATGCTGAATGCTATGCATACTACAAATTCAGGTTTCACTTGACCCTTTCCCAGCTCTCTGAACACCTTCAAGGGAGGTCTTTGTGACAAACAGTGAAAAAAGCTGCATTATCACAATATACTTATATTTAAAAGAAAATAAATAAAACAAACTTAAATTGAAAGAAACAAACTCCATATGAATAATTAAAAGCCATGTCATTTCTATTCACATTTTAAAATCCCATCATTTTAAAACTGTAGTTGAGGGAGGGAAGTTATCATTATTTGTTTCAATTTTTTACTTTAACCACCTCGATTCTCCAATTCAACCTCTCACTAGTTTGATCTCTGAATGTACTTTTGCATAAAGCTCCAGCTGTGAATGCTACACACATTTGGCTTGAGTTTAAATATTTCAATTAATGGAGACAACAGGAGTTTGATTAATACCAAATGGCAGATTTTGAGCAATGTTCCATATAACTTGCTAAATTTAGCAATGAAATAAATAGGTTATGTAAGGGTAATGGAATGAGCGTTTAATACAAAACTCACTATACACGTTTCTGATCAACTACTCCATATTTTGTAAGGGAAAAATTACGCTTCTCCAGCATCTACTAAAATTTTGCTTTTCAGTGCAAAAACCTGAAAATTATCACATGAGGAAGACATGCTTATCTGTACTTATTTGTAAGAGGAAATGCCACTAATAAAATACAGGTTTTTTTTAAAAAAGAAAGGACCACAGAAAGTCTGAGAGCATTAAAGAAAGGCTAAATATAAAACAGATAGTTAAGGATAACAGAGCAAAAGCAGCATACAAAAATATATAATAAGCTGCACTTACTGGTATCCTTTACGGCTTCTGTAGTTCTACTGTTCTAAGCATTTATTGTAATTAAAGTATTCTAGAAGTTCTGTAACCCATAATTTTAGTTGTTTTCCTAAGAAGTAAATGCAAAACTCTAGCCCAGTTTACACATTCCATGCCATTTATTGGCAGTCTGTAATACCTTATTGTCCCCTTGTACTTCTCCCAGTCTCTGTTGAAGCTCTCCAATCTCTTCTCCAAGATGTTTATTTCGATCTTGAGCCTCACTCAGTAGTTGAGCAAGATTTGCCTAGAAAAGGAGTAAATATCAGTCAGAAGTCAGTGTCTGTGGAGAGAAGTGTAAGTAGTGATTGAAAAGAAACCCTTGAATTACTCCTTATCTGCCAACGACTTTTACTTTTATTGTTGGTGGTACCCAGACTTCATGCTTCATTAGAGAGATAACAGGAAAAGTCACCTGAGTTCCTTTATCTTTCATAGTAGAAAATACATACAGCATGTGTGCATGCAGACTCCTAGAACAGCACACAAACCCCAAACAAGACAAAGTGAAAACATCTATGCTAGTTCTAGTATCGTGGCTGGTGAGAAGAATTAAATTCAGAATAGTTTGACAATATTCACAGAAAGCTGCCAAAATAATTGTTTTAAACTTGCATATAATTAAACAAAAGGCACAGCTGAGAAATAATTATGATACAATTAAAGTCCTTGATCGTGTTTAGAGCACATTTCCAGCCAGTAAAGAGGTTGTCAGCCAAAGTCCCTGCCCCCGTATGGACCTATACCATGGATATCTACTAGTACAAAACTTCAAACATGACCTGATTTGTGTTGTTAGGTATCACCTAGATTCTGGAAAAATAGAGGTGAAAGCTGGAGTTTAAAACCAAACCATTCCCTTCCCCACTCAATAATCCACATCAAAGTAGTCATTCACATTAACCTACTAAGTTAGCAGGGCAAGCTGTCTGGTCTATAATCTTACAATTAAATTCCATAAGCTTGATCACTAACCAAAAAATAAAGGCAATCTCCTCTTTTTCTATATATGCTATCTGAAAATGAGCAAATATTACAGGTAAATTTATTCAATTTTTACACTAAAAATGCCTCATGAATACACAAACATTGACTCAACACAGGAAAAGTCTACCAATGACAGCTTTTCTAAGAGAGTTAGAATCACAGTGACTAAGGTGCAGCCTTTCAAGACATTGACTATGGACAGCTCGGTGTGTCATCCATTGCCATAAATCTCATGAGTATGAAAAGAAATGAAAAAAGAATTTTTGGATCTTCTAAACATGACTTAGTAAAGCCTCATGAGTCAGTATCTCTGGGCCACCCTTACACATACTCCCTGGATTTGAGGCCAATGCATCAACTGACTGTAATTCATCAAGTCACTGTTTCTAGTTCTCTCTTGGTATTTTAGGTTTAGTTTTAGATTCCCTACTTGCTGTGCTTCTCTTTCAACTCCCCCATTTCTCTATTCTGACATCTCTCTTTTTCAATCTGACTCTTTCACCCAGTGATTCTATTACCACTTGAGTCTCATAGGATGTTTTCATGAATCTTATCTTTACAACTCATACACTATCAAACCAACACGGTAGCTGATACCCATTACTGAAATCTTGCTCCTTGTTCACTAACAACTGCTATTTCTACATGACCTGCTTTACATTTAAGAGAACTAGTAAGAGGACTGTATTAATGTGAATAGTAACATGAACACAGCTATGCATGCATACAACCATTTGCAGTATTAGACTATTAAGCGATCATCAACTAGAACTTTTGTACATTACTATTGAAGAAGGTAACTCTAAATTCCAATTGGTCTAAATTTGCAATAGCTTCAAACTTTTAAACAGGAAAAATAATTCGAGAAACTGACAGCATCTTACTTGATGAACACAAAGCCTAAGTCACTGCTACAGCTTCTGTACTTCTGATGCTTTGAGACCAAAAGTTCAGAAGAAAGCACGGTAAATTTCACACAGTTTTGGAAGACATTAAAGCATTTTTTAAACTACTGACAAACCTGAAGACTGAAAATAAATAATTTGGGAGAAGAGTGTAATAGCAAAAGAACCCCCACAAATAGCCAATTACAGGACTAAAATTAAGCTGCTTCCAATTTTATTTTCAAGACAACAACCATTCAAGCAATGCAAAAGACTCCTCATGTATGCTCTGGTGGACTGATTTTTTTCCTACATCTTAAACAAATAGTGTAATAGTCATTCACATAATGAATGAATCAAGGAGCTTCAGAACACATTCAACCGATGGTTTTGAGAAGTATTTCTAAACGGCTGTTTAAAAGAAAGAAAACAAAGAACCCATGTTTGCACGAAATTGTATTTAAACTGAAGTATCTAAGGCTACTGCTTAGATGCAATTTTTTATTTTTTTAAAGAAAGCTGAATTTCAATAAAGCCTGCGTTAGTTAAAAGGAACATGATTTGCACAAACCTCTCTGAAATACCTCTATTTATAAAGTTCCTTTTTATGATGAATTGGAACAACTAACACTGCAATAGCACATGTAATTTCAACACCTGGAAAGAACTCAATCTCACTAATCAGTGTTTACAACCATAACACCAGGATTTCAGCAGTCTGTAGTTAAAACCTGGCTCCCAGTAACGGCAGGAAAGGCATTACCATTCCTATACTAAATCTTCCTGCTCAGATTTATTTCCTTTAAAACCATTTCTCTGGGATTGCAATTCTATGCTGAATTTTATTTGTCAGTCATATAAATGACTTAACGTGACAAAAACCTTTATACTCATGACAGAGATTTTGGAAGAAACTTGAAACAAAGAATTTTAGACACCAAAATAAACCAGCCTTATTTGACCATGCCAAGAGCATTACAATGAGCTAAGTATAGATTTGCTCCTTACTGCAAGCCTTGTATTATACTTCTGTTAAACTGAAACAACCAAGCTATGTCACAGAAGTAGTCTCCAGCAATTACTCATTTCCCTGGCTTAGAGGTTCCACACAATGTATAATTTAGACTGTTACGAGTTTCAAAGGTTTTGGCAAGACCTTATTAAAGCTCTGGGTTAAATGTGGATAGAAGGAGAAATATTTGATTTTCAAAAGTGCTCTACCAGGCTTAAGGAGAGCCAGCCAAGAGGATACGTTGAATGATACCTGGACTTGGTACCATTTCTTTGGCATATAGAAGAAAACATACCATATGGTTGAAAGATGATAAAACTAACAATGGAGAACTGCCTTTGTGAACCTGCAAGCACATATTTTTCAAGGTAAGGGAACGAATCTATGCAAGGGCAAAGGCAATTCATTTTTCCATTTGGCAACTTCTTTTCAATATTCATAGAACAAACACAGAATTCATTCAGAAATCCAAGACAAGTTACTTCAACAGACAACAAAGCTCATATCATTTACCCATGCAACAGAGAACAACTCCCTGTAAATTAGCCAAATTCAGCTTCTCTAGACTCAATTTATTCAACAGTTTCTTTTGATTTTAGGTGAAGCCCTAAAAAGATTTTTGAAACTGTGAAAGACTTTACTTCTTTCACTCACATTACACAAAACTAACTCTGAAGTACTGATGAAGAGAGGTTTCTGAGCCATGAATAAAGAAGGGAGAAATGTAGAGGTCTATACCTTTCTGCTGCCTCATCTTGTTTACCCTCTGCAACAACCTACAGCAGAGGAAACTGTTTATCCTACCCTCTCTCAATGCAACTGTTTCTAATACTAAATAACAAATATTGCTTTGCCCCGTCTCTGTAGGTGGCTGGTATCAGACAAGCTTCCAGAGCTCTATCCACGTTCCATTTCTGGCAGGTTCTTTGGAGCCTCTGCAGCACGACAAGCTATTTGTTTTATATGCATCTGTTATGGGAAGCCTGCATGTATCATAGACTCATAGAATAGCTGGAAGGGACTCATAAAGATCATCAAGTCGAACTCTCTCCACCTCACAGGACTACCCCGAAACAAAGCCATATGACTAAGAGTGTTTTCCAGATGCTGCCTGAACTCTGGCAGGCTGGGTGCTGCAGCCACTTCCCTGGGAAGCCTGTTCAGGTGCCCAACCACCTTCTCAGTGGAGCATGATTTGAGCACAGTCTAAACCCCCACTGCAGTGCTAGACATAAGACAGTGTCCCCGTATTCCTTTTTCCTCTGACCAAATTCAAGTGCAACAACAGCCAACAATCCCATCAGAAGCTACGACGAAAGGAGAAATGTGGCGGTGGCCCAGCCCGCCTTCTCCTTCAAGGTCAGTAATGATGTCAATTGGGTAGATTTCCCCGCCAGGGACAGTGGCTCCGAGGAGGAGCCTGATGCTGATGCCCTGGGCGGGGTTGAGGGCGGCGCTGGGATCTGACCACGTCCCTGAGGGCCATGTATGTAGGAGTCTCCTCCCCCGAGACAGCACCTCCTTTATGTATATGGAATGGACTTCTAGAATGTTCTAAGGTCCTGTTATCCCCATTGGTTGGTTTGAATTGGTTCCTCCCCTAACCCTTCCTCATTGGTCACCTGTCACCTTATGTCATTCCCCCATTGGTTAATCCCCTTGTTCCTCCCCTTTTCTGTGTCATATTTAAGTTCATGTAACCGTCACTCTGTGCTCTTTGTCTGCTCCCCCTGGGGAAATAAACCTGGGCTGCTACAACAAAGAGTCCTTCTCTCACTCTTCCCCTCCGCGGGTTGCTACAACTGCAACAGGCTGCTGCCAGCTCCTCTGCAAGCCTCACAGCAGAGCGTACCGTCCGCAGCTTGCAAAAGGTTGTGACCCACCAGCCGGTGGGAACTCCTTAGCAAGTCACCTGCTTGGCCGCCAGGCGGACAAGTGGCCGAGTCACCGCAACAGAGAAAAAGATGGATCTGAGAGTGCTGAGTGGGAAGTGCCTACCTTTATTACATAAAGGAAAAAAAGCATGATAGATGAGACCAAAGTGAAAGATTCAATGGGATGGGATCACAGACCTCCTCCTTTTCCACTTAGGCTTTGTTAAAATTTGCAAGAACTTTTTTTGAGATAGAAGGTGAAAAAGAACTTCACTTTTAGCTACAGATGAGCGTCAAAAAATACTGACAAAAACAGCTACAAATACTTACTAATATAAGCCAGCAAATACCTGTCAGGCAGCAACAGATCTTTGCTCACTAGCGACCAATGGCCTGATGAAAAAAAAAAAGTAACTCCAAAAAGTCATCCCTGGCATCATGCACTACTCTTGAGTTTGGCTCCTTTAACAATTTTGCAAATGTAGCTACACATACACACAGTGTTATTTTTCTTCACAGCACTTTAGAAATGATGGATAGTAACAGTCTTTAATATAGCTCTCAATTCTCTTGCACATAAATCTTATCCGCCACTTAAAAGAACTTTTTGCCTTTAGGGTACTACCTGCAAAAGTAATTTGGGAAGGGAGAAGAGGAGGAGACTTCCAACATACCTTTACAGTTCAAAAGTCTTTTTAAATACAAACATTCCTATACTGCAATTTACAGTCTTTTATGTTTGTTCCAGCCACACCTTCAAACAAAGAAGAACACTGAATTATACGTCTGACAGAAAAAAGTTTGATGTAACATTAAGCACACTTGATGGGTGAGACTGATCACAAATTTAAGTGCAGTTTCTCCTCCAATGCATTCATATGATTGCAATGGCTGAATTAATACAGAAAAACCTGTTTTACTTACCAACTACCACTGTTCACTCCAAGATATAGGAACTTTAGCACTAGCTTCCTTGCAATAAAATTCCAAAATTATTGTATTTTTCCCTTTAAGTTGAAAAACCAGAGAAGACTTTTAAAATTACAGATCCTGGGTATACAAAACAAAATACACTTAATATGGGTTGTATTTTCATGCAGAAAAACAACACCAAAAATCAAAGCTTTGCCAAGCAGTCACTTGACATAAAACAAGAGAAGAAGAAAATACTCTCCTAAATATTCTGAGCTCCTAAAGACATCTTAAACTTTGACATAATGCACAAAAAGAATCAAAATTCCTTAAACATTTTGAGTGTTGTATTTAATCGAAGGACTACTTATCGAGAGTACTCAGGTGCAGAGGTGTGCACAAGTGTCTCTCTATTCCATTAAGACACAGCAACCAGAGAAGAAGTTGTACACATCAGGCATGAGGGACTATCACATCTATTATAACGAGCATTTCTTCTCTCCTAGGCTTCAGTGGTGGACTTGGCAGCATTGGGTTAATGGTTGGACTCAATGGTCTTACAGATCTTTTGCAATCTAAATGAGTCTATGATTCTGTGTTAGTGCAAAACCTATTTGTTGAAGAAACAATAGTGTCACTTCACAAAGCATGACTCCTAGTGTGGCTAAAAAGTTCTAGGTTTTACATACTACCACCTGCTCTGACCAACGGAATAGAAGATTTGAGTGTCCAGAAACAAAAATCTCTCTACTGGCTGTGCTCTTGGAGCCGGCACATTTTGAAATCCATGGGAATATTGCTTTCTATGTGTTGCAAGGGCAAACAATGTCACTGTTTTCCAACTGCTACCTCATGCTATGGGAGTCAAACACTTGCACCTACAAAACAAAGCAAAGTGCACCGGTCTACGTTTGGCACATGCATAATGTTTTTCATCTTCAAACCCTTTGAAGAGAGGAGGAAATCACATTAATCTTCATAGCACCACTGTGAGATAAATACACAATTATTGCTTACCCTGTAGTGTATTTTATCTGCAGATTTTATCTCACAGGACTCTGAATGCAGCTTTTGTGCCTTAACACAAGGCTAGCAAAACTTCCTAAATTCATTAATTAACAAGGAATAGCCACATTAGTCATTATTTACAATGATGTCAAGAACAGTCATAAGGTAATCCCTGAAGTTTGTTTCAGAAGTGAATTGTGATAGCCGAGTATATTGAGCTAGAAGCTGGAAGTGGAAGGGATCAAAATGGGTCCATTTGTGGTATGTCACAGCATAATCCTGTCTGGAACTTCTGGTCCTTCTGATGTTATGCCTGCCCCAAAAAGTCATGCTCATGGACATATTCATTAGCAGGAGACAAGCTGTCTGACCAACATCTCAGTGAGTGGGTACCATGCTGCTGTGATACCAATGACCCTTGAAGGAGTCAGAATCTTGGTTTGAATGAATCACTTTGGGATACCTATGGATAACTGTAACAGCATTAAGGGCCATGACCTTCAGGTTCTCTGGTGGGACTTTCTGGCTGGTAGGAAGGATTAACCATCAAGCTGTTTCTGTTCTAGGACTATGTCATCATCACATTATGGGACTCAGTACTGGGAGCCTCAAAGATGGTTCTATGATCATGGGATCCTCTCTAAGGCTCAACAGTTGCTTGGAAGACACAAGATCCACTTGACTACATGAGGTAAAAGTATCTTTGCCAGTAGGCTGAAGAACTTCAAAAGGAGAGCTTTACTCTTGAAATGATGTGGGAGGAAATGAGGAAGCTTAGGATAGGATAGGCAAGCCAAGAGGCTGGGATGATGGGAAGAGAAAAGACATAGCAATTCACAAAGCAACTGAGCTGAAGTGCAATTCCTTTGACCATAGGCATGTAGAGAAGGAGGTTCCCATAGAACAGCCTTGAAGGAAAGCTTTCAAGCCTGTACGACGGAACCAGCACACTCAGATGTCCCTCCGAGGTCTCTAACACATGCAGCAGGGGGAATAAACAGGAGGAGTTCGAACACTGTGTGCAGTTACAGGGTTAAAATCTCTTTGGGATCATGGAGAATTGGTGGGATAGCTCACACAACTGGAGCGCTGTGATGAGGGGATACCAGCTCCTTAGAAAGCACAGCAACAAGGTGAGGAAGAGTCTTGCCTCCTCACTCTTTTCTGTGAGAGCACTCAAACACTGGAACAGGTTGCCGGAGAGGACTTGCAGATAATCAAAACCATACTGAAAATGGTCCTGGGCAACCTACTCTAGGTGGTCGTGTTTGAGCAAGAAGACTGGACTAGTTGACCGCAAGAGCTGTCTTCCCACCTCAACTATTCTGTAGTCTTGTGATGTTCAGTTCCATTTAATTTGATTCCTAATACATTTAAAACACAAATCTAAGGCCTCACCAGTGACATATGCATTGCAGCTTTCTTCTTGACACACAGCCCCAGTGCAAACCCATTATCTCCAACTGAGTGGTCTCGCTGAAATCAAATTAAGCAAAGCATATTTAGGACTGTGGCCCAGCACAGTTGTTTTCCTAACCATGCATTTTACTTCATCTTTGTTTATTCGAAGGATCTCATTTGTATTAAAAGAACTTCCATTTCATACAGAAGGGCGAAGGATTCACTGATTTGTTCTTTTAATAGCAAAGCTTCTCCCAAACTGAAGCTATACTGAAAATTTAAACAATGTAGATGAAAATAACAGGCAGTATATATCAAGTTAGAAATCCCATCTATGTTTTTTTCTTTAAGTTTCCCAGTGCAGTAACACTGGCCAACAGATACCTAGTAAACTTCCATTAAAATGTCCTGTATCACAGTTAATGCATATAAATACGTATCATTGCAGAACTGTGGAATGGTAGAATTTCTGTTTATATAGGATGCTCAACAGAGGCTATGTAGTCAGAGAAATATTTTAACATGTCTTTCAAAATAGGGAGTGTCTATTGTTTACAATTGTGCTGGTTTCAGTTGGGTAGAGTTAATTTTCCACACAGTGGCTGATACAGGGCTATGCTTTAGATTTGAGCTGAACACAGGGTTGATAATAGAGAGATGTTTTTGTTATTGCTGAGCAGGGCTTACACAGAGCCAAAGCCTTTTCTGCTTTTTTGTACTGCCACGCTGGCAAGGAAGTTGGGGGTACATGGGAGGCTGGGAGGAGACAAAGCCAGGACAGGTGACCCAAACTGACCAAAGGGACATTCCAGACCACGTGACATCGTGCTCAGTATATAAAGTGGGGGGAAGAAGGAGGAAGGGTGGCACATTTGGAGTGATGATGTCTGTCTTCCCAAGTCACCGTTATGTGTGATGGGGCCCTGCTCTCCTCAGGATGGCTGAACACCTGCCTGCCCATGGGAAGCACTGAATGAATTTCTTGGTTTGCTTTGCTTGTGTGAGCCACTTTTGCTTTTCCTATAAAACTGTCTTTATCTCAACCCACAAGTTCTCGAGCTTTTACCCTTCCAGTTTGCTCTCTGATCGCCCTGGTGAGGCAGTGAGCGAGTGGCTGTGTGGGCCTTGGCTGCTGGCTAGGATTAAACCACTACAACCATGTCTGAATGAATTTTAACATAAAACACACTCTTCCTAATTCCTATTGTCCTGAAACATTTCACCGCTCCACTACTTATCCAAAAATTACTCTACACCTGACACCATAAGACATTATAGAACTACCTTCAACCACACCATTTGAGAATGTTAGACACGAGGGGCCAGGAAAGCACTGACAGCTCACAAACACTGGTAACAACAGTAGTGGTGAAACATCTACAGTAGAAAAGGAGATTTCAGTAGCACAGTTTCTCATTTCCTGCTTCTGCTGATTGGCAGAAGGCAATACACACAGAATAATCTTTGGAAAGAATCATCATAGTATCATAGAATTGTTTAGTTTGGAAAAGATCCATGATGCAAACAGCTCTGAGAGGGAAAACACTACCACTGCATGTTAAGATACCTTTAAGTACCAATTTTAGAAAAACAGATTTTGAGTTAGCTGATTGCTGACAAAAAATGCCTGGTTACATGGTATTTCCATAAAAAACATGAAAATTCTGTGCTGCAAAACAGGATGAGAAGGCACAGTGGAAAACAGGACATTTTAAGCAGCCAAAAAATGTAATTGATAATAAAGAGGAAAAAAGAAGACAATAAGGAGAAGACAGTAGCAATTCCAATTAAACTATTACATTTAAGGTTCTAGATCAAAATTTCAATAATAAGCAATAATTATTCAGTTGTGGCAAACCAACGCAACAGATAGCAAATTGTTAAGCATATCATGTTTTCATCTCATTTCTGACCATGAAAACAGTATGCACTTTCGTGTCATGTAAAATTCATTGGAGGATCGGTCTCCTTTTATAAAGTGACTGAGGTCACAAACTTCTCTCAGCAGGCATCTGGGGCTCAAGGAAAAAAGGGAACGGAAGAAGCAAAAAAGGGAAAGAGAACTTCACTCTTTCTTAGGTGAGAAAATGCTAAGAAATGTATGTAAGGTAATAATGGAAAGATATTCATAACATTCTTTTATTATTCTCTGATGCATTTCTCAAAGCAAAACTATACTCTTCTTCAGAAAGGTTGCACTAAGTACCCCAGGTTATCCACCTTGTATGCTACAGACACATTTCTCAGGAATATGAAAACTCAAGAAGTACACTAACAGTCTATTACTGTACAATCTAACATATATATTGTTCTTGGGGAGAACACATCAATGACCCCATTTGAAGACAAGATTTTCTTTCTTTCACTGCTACCTAACATGAATACATAATTTCCTCAGGAAAAAAAAAACCAACTCCTAGGTAGGTTATTAAAGGTTTGCCAGGCACTTGCCCTGGCAAGACAAATTGTCAAACTTAATATAATCACAGCTTCTGAATTTAGACTGAATTTGGCTAGTATTTTAGAAACAAGTGTCAGTTTTATTTGTTTTGAAAGATGAAAGATGAATTAGAATAGCTATGGGATGGCAAATCTCCCTTCCTACTTATCTCTGTAATGATCCATATACTGCCTTCGGTTTTTTTCTTTCAACTGGATATTCCTCAGCAACACTCAGAATGCACAAACTTGTATCTGGTCATAAACTTTTATTAGAATTCTGTTGAAATAACAGAATTGCAAATAAATTATGCTAAATAATGAGGAAGTTAAATGATTCTACACTGAGCCAATGACTTCTTGGCAGCTATTTGTTTAAGTGCCTGAAGGAGTAATTATATTGCCTCTGGAAGTTTAGTTTAAAGCAACCAAAACCCTAAGCCGTAAAATTTTAAGCAAATAGCAAGAACTACATGCAAACTCTCAGGGAAAGGGTGATGAGTAAAACTTCTGATGCATTAAGAGAATGTAATAACCATGTTTTAAACATGGTTAAAAGACTTCCAAAGCTAGCAATTACAGCAACAATCTTTGTTCTTTTAGGTTGTCCTCCTCTCCCTGCTCCACATACTGCATTTTGGGTACCATTTTTCTCTAAAAATTAAGATAATTTTAAGATTTGACAACCAACATTCCACAACAGGGACACACAATGTGGATATCCAGGAACAAAAATGTATGTGAGCAGGCAAAAAGTTTTTCAGGGGAACCATAAAATGCAATTATCATTGTTTTACCATTTATAACTCATAGAGTCCAAGTGGCCTGGGAGAATACTTAATGGAAAACAGCACTCACAACAATAAATTAACAATTATGGAATGCAGACAATGCATTCCCAGTTTACTTCTAAGTATGAGAAGTCCTGTCACAAATCCATTTTAGGACTCAATACGAAAGAATAAACAACAAGGAGAACAATCTCAAGTCTCTGTACACTGACCAATTTCAGTCTCAGCTGAACATAAAAGCAATAGCCATATATTCTAAAGAATGATAGTTCAGGTATTTCAGAGTGAAATGTGTAGACAAAAGCAGAAGCCACAGTTTAAAGACTGAGCTTTTCAATATTCAGAAACACTTGCTTTTTTACCAGATTTCTTAATTAATATTTTTATTCTTTTGCAAAGTACTTTTGTAGCAGATAAATAACATCAACTGAAAAATAAATCCTACCTGCTTCCTCTTTTCAGGTGGAAGAGATGGATCCCCATCCTACAAATAAACAGATATATTTTATTGGCAGCTTATTTCTGAAACCAGAAACTATATTAATTCTGTGAATCTAAATGTAAAACATGTATTTTAACTAAAATGTTATCAAATTATTTTTTAAAATAGTACTGATCAATATCAGTAATACTAACTTAAAAAAATTCTAAAGTTAAAGATTTCTTTACATTTCTAGAACAGCAGGTCATTATAAATTTGTGTTGCATTACTTTTCATACTGGTACATTAAGTTGCTGTGGAATAATAGTACCACAGTCAGTTTTTAAATGGAATTGTCACTGAAATTTCTTTCTGTGTCCTATATAACAAGCACTGCCTCATCAATGCAGAACAAATGAGTAATAATATGATCAGGGCTGTACAACTGCAGGACTCCTGCAAACAAGTACCCAAACATTTTTACAGCAGCCCGTATGGATTTCTTTCCAATTTTTTTTGATGTTCACCTTTGTCCCCCAATTTAACAGTCTTCATAAAGAACAACCTACAATCAGCTCCCGATACTTCTTTTTCAGAGACTGGTGTCGTTCCCGCAGCTGGTTGGCCATAAGTTTGTACTGGTCTCTTTCTTGTTGACAGGTGTCCAGCTCTTTGGAAAGGATTAGCAATGCCTCCTTTTTACTTTCAAGCTTCCTTTTGCACACCAGATACTGCAGAAAAGAAAAACCCATACATGTAATAAGCCATTTCTACCCAAGCCAGTACTGGATACAAGACGCTCAAGTTCTTCTCTGAAAAGTTGGAGGAAGACTGCAGAAAATCAAAGTCTGCCACAAGTCATCTTAGCTTATTAATAAAAATCACGGGGAAGATATCTCATATAGAAAGCTTGAAATCTGTCTGTATGGCCACATGTTCACCTGACCACTGTGACTTAGAAAAAATCAGCAATTTGAGTTTCTCATTCTTTTCCTCATATGCAATAGCAGGAGGAACCTTGCAATTTGCCCAGCAACCCTGGGAAGGCTGCTAGAAGGAAAAAGCATTTGCAAACTCCCTTTTCTACATGTGTTCACAATACCCAGCTCCCAGGTAGCAACCAATCATTCCTGCTTTACTTCCCACTGCCATCCTTCTCCCCACTACCAGCAATGTCCTGTGGGCTCAGCCTCCCAACTAGACACTGAAATCGGACCATGTTACAGCAGAAGGGGTAGCATGAATGAGAACCAAAATTTACCTTGACTCTAAAACAATTACAGTGTGACACCTTAACGGCACAGGTAAAAGAAACTTAATTACACTGTGATACTACAGGCACATGCTCGTTTGAGGCAAAAGAATGGGAAATAATGCAGGAATGCCGCAAACACCTAAAAGGGGAGGGAAGACAGAGATGAGCCTTCCCCTGCAGCCACCACTTTGTACGTGAAGGGCTCACGCACTAAGCAAAGCAGAACTTGCAAATCTTAGCTGTTCTGCATTAGTCTGATCTGCTTCATTGCCTTTCCACATTGAAAGGAAGAGTAACGAGTATGTCATCCTCAACACTACCTATCAGAACTTTCAGGTAACTTTTTTCACTTAACATGATGTTCGATCAGCAGATTCTTATTTCCCATCACTTGACACTGCTCATGTTAAAGTATATATTTCTATTTCTGATGTTACTGGCATAAGACATGGCTCTAAATACTTTCTGAATGTGCTCTGCAAGAGACCAAATACCACAGCAGTCATGAAAACAATTTATAGTTTCATTATATCCTCTGACAAGAATACTTTGTCATTATTGGGCTCTTGCACAAAGCAAGAACATCAGCACTTCCATACTGTTTAACTCAGTGCTGTTCTTTGGGACAGAAATCATTCTTTGTATGTACTACTTGCTTGGAATTAACTTTGTTAACCTCAATTTCAAGTCAAAGAGAAAGGGGAAAGTGAGTTTGGTATATTAGTACAGCCAACCTTTTCCAAAAATGGTAAATGCTTAGTTGCAAAAAAGTGGGAAGGGAATGAGAAAAGCAGTTCCAAGAAGGATTTGAACTCTCAAAAAGGACACTTCCACCTTGGATTAATTTTATTTCTGGCAATACTAAAGTTGAAATCCTGCCATAAATTTTCTGGATTATGATGCCTTGGCATCAATAAAGGCAAGTGTACCTATGTACTTATGTCCTTACTGATACCTTACACAAATGTCAAATCCCCTGATAAAGGACTGAAAGGTATGAGAAGCTAAACTTTAATAGCGTCAGCAAGTGATCATAGTGACATGGTAAACTGCTTCAAACTTGATAAAGTAATTCCTTCCCTTACAGTGAAATATTGGTCAATCTCTCTTCTTTTTTTCCCTGTTTCATCCCCCATCTAAGTAATTCTAAAAGATGCCTTTGCTAAATTGTTTTAAATATTAACAATCTGATAGAGTAATTGCAAACAAAAATGAGTAAAAGCAAACCTCACAATCACTTAAAAAAAACACCAGCAGCCTAAAGCCCTGAACCAAGTAGTCTGTCCTATTCCTTTAACAGGAAGAATCCCAAGAAGAATGAAGCTGGCCCATCCAGCCAAGACCTGTGTGGAGCAGAGCAGCCTACACCATACACACAATGGGAGTGGAAAGAAGCCAAACATCTTGCCTTATATACCCACCACACCTGCAGGTGCCTGCAAGCCTTGCCTCGAGTGCTGCTGGATGAAACAGTGTATGAGAGTCAGAAGTGAACCAGAGCATGTGGATTAGACTGTAAAACCCAGTACTTACCCAGCAGGAAATACAGACCTAGCACCAAACAAATCTTGCGTCTGCCATGAGTCACAGCCCTCTACAAAGGACATACTCAGAGCATACAAGAAGGCTTCACCTTTTACAGGAGCACTGGCAGGGGCTGGGGAATTCTCCACTACCTACTAGCCTGAGGATAATGAACCATAAACAGATTGTGGGGACAGTAATGTTCAGGGTCTAAATGAAAAGGAATAATGATGGCTTCCTTGTTTAAAATCTGTTTTAGCTAGATGAACTATATACTGATGATGTTGGCATCTCTCCTCAATGTACTGTTTGGATTTTACTACAAAAATGACCACATAAAAGACTTTTTGAAGTAATTTTTGCCTTTCACACATATTGGCTTTCCCAAATAAACAGAATAAAACCAGTAATAACATAATAATTTGTTTCCATGGGTTTATGGTACAAGAAACAATAAAGCCAGAGCATTTCCGTGGAATCTGATTATTCAAGAGAGCTGTGTTTACAGTTCCTATTACCACTACTGAAGGAAAACAAAATTTCACAAAGACAGACCTCAAAGAGGTTATTCAATATATGTGTTTCTGAATGTTAAAAAACAATGTAGCAATAATGGCCATAAGCTGACCCAACAACTGTACACCAGAAATGGGTTCTACTCAGGGAAATAACTGAGTCCCATCAATGATTTCCCTTATATGGACAAATAAGTGCAATAAAATTGGTATGCTGTCAGAAAGAAGATAGGAGTGTGACAAGTCTTTTTGGAGCAATGAAAGCAGTAAGGCAAATTTTCTCAAACAGTCTGAAAAAAAGTATTCAATAGATGCTTCTGGCACTCATTTGGAGATTTCTTCCCCTGCAACTGAAGGAAAGCCTACATCTCAGGTACTGTCGATCAATGAGACAAATAAGTGAATTCTGTTATGCACTATAGTTACTAAGAAATACTCTTGCTGTCTTTTGTTTCTTTTTAATTATTGGTACAAAATAATCCATGAATTTAAAAAACAAAGTTAAACAAGAACCAGCTGCTATATATTCAATCTAAAAGCTACAATGTACAACTTTTCATATCTGTCTAGTGACTTTTATCTACCAATGTGCTGTTATCTGCAATAAAGTAAATTATAATTGCTACAAGGAAGATCGTAGTAATTAAAGGAATATATATGACACCCTACATTACTGCTTGAACTGCTTTACAGCCAGATAACTACTTTAGTGAAATTGAGTAAAAAGAGACTGACATTACAGGAGAGTGTAACTGCTCCAAGGTGACCCTCTACATCGAACACTTACTATTTGTCCATTGCTATTTTTAGTGACAAATCTGGGTAGATCTCATTAATGACGCTGTAGACATGGTCTAATAATCTGATGAAGTTGGGACACGGTCAAGGTTTCAGACTTTCTTTTTTTAAACCAACAGACACACTGAATTCCTATCAGAATTTTTTTAATTTGTACAAATTACTGGCCTGTATTTTAGTATTTAATGGCAATTAATGTCAAGGAAAACATCTGATTTCCGGAGAGTAGAAGCAGAGATACTATCTCCAGTCTGTGCTTTGGAATCACTGTGGATCATATTCTGTCTTCTCTTGACACTCCAAGGCCTCGTGTCCTCAAATGCTGAAGGGCTACTACCTATCATCTACCATGCTCTATGAGAAACCATGAACTCTAATCACCATCTTTTAACAAGAGATCCAACTGCTAATGAACTGCCTTAAGTTTTATCAAATTTCTCCCAACTGTACTCTTGGAGACAATTTTGTTGTAGAAACTGAAGGGTCCCAAAATGCATTGCAATCTCAGTGCTTGGGATGTTTGTTGTCTGTGTTTCTATAATGTTGCTCCCCTTGACTGCAGATTAAACTGTTAACTTATCTGAAAGAGTCAAGCACTCAGATCCAGAGAAATACACAATTACTGGCCATTTGCCTGCCATCACACTTCCTGATGTGATTTATCTCTGATAAAACCTGAAACAATGCAGTGACCTTGGTTTTATCCCACCATATCAACTCTGCTTTTCCTGCTGCCCAGCTCTTGCTTCACGGGCTGCTTCCTGGCTGCTGAAACACAAAGCAGGCTGGTATCATTCGCTGATGATAGAAGTGATATAAGCAGCTCCTCAGAACATCATGCCTTGCCTTGATGACAATACTACACCACATCATCTTCACTGGCCATTTAGGAATACCACAATTTAGTAGTTAACACTACTGTGCAATGGGGCCCAGCCCTCAAAAGTTTTGAACGCTGTGCCTCCGATTACCTGATTAATTTCTCTCTGTTTGTTTCACAACATCCCTGTGGGTCTCTTAGTCCAACCTGAAACATAGAAACATGAAAAGCAACACTTGTTTTGTTGCCCAGAAGTCCTGCATGCAGGTCTTCATAGCACTCTCCCACAGCTCCTGAGAATTTTGAAGCACAGTAAATCACAGAGCCAGCTCTTTTAGTGTTTTCATTTCGTTTTCCAAATGTCAAAGTCATCACAATGCCAACCCAACCAAGCAGGGACCTTAGAGTATCTGCTCCACTTTGTTCTTCCCTACAGCCACTGCATTTGTCCACATTAAGAAAAGCTGTGAAACTAGTGGCTCCAAAGCCTGTTGGGCCCTTCACAGAGATTTGGTGAATTACATTTCATGCTTTGTTTGAAAAGTAAACATGACAGAATGTAATAGAGATATTATGAACATGAAAATCTCATCAGTTTTCCTTCCTCTTCTCTTTTGTCCACATAAAAAATGTGTAACCAATGGGAAAGGTACGCTCTGCCAATTACAAGCAGGCTAGGTATCTCACTCTTCAGAACTCATGTCATGAAATCATGTTGAAATCTAGCTATTTCAACTAGAACTACTGCTCAACAGTTTGAGGAGTCCAAAACTACTGGGCAACTACTTGGGAGCTCAAGAGATAAGCATATCACCTCCCTCTGTGCTGCTGAAGACCATACACAGTCAATAACCAAGAAACAGCCTCTTGTGAATGACAAATTAAACAGAAACTACATCTCTTCAAACTAACTTTAGGAGGGACTGTCACATGTGAGTAGCTGCAAATAGCATACACTAAACACTCTAATGTGTGGGAGGTGACAAAAGAGAAGCATTTTGACACTGGATTTAATTCTACAAGTTGGCAAATCTGAGGGACCTTGAAGATCATCTAGTTCCAACCCCGCTGCCATGGGCACGGACACCTTCAACTAGACTAGGTTGCTCAGACTCCCATCCAGCCTGGCCTTGAACAACTCCAGGGATGGGGATGAGGAATGGAATGTACTCTTGGGACAGTTTTTTGAGATTTAGGAAGATCACAGTTTTATGGAGGACTTGGGCCACCAGCAAGAAAGTTCTTTCTACAGCTCAGTCGCTTGTGTCAAACAAGCAGTTATTGATCAGGTCTTCACCCTACAACTTTACACTGGCTCTTACTCTAAACATGGGTCATTGAGTGACATAAACATTAGATAAAAAACAAGAGTCCAGGCAGAAAAATTACACGGTAACCCAACAGAGTAATTCATCTTATATATATATATATATCCATCCATCAACAATACATGAACTTAGCTAGAGAACAGGTAAAATTTATGTGGATTCTTGCTCCTGAAGTGAGTTCTTTTGCATCCAGTTTGTGAGATTACCAATGGAAATAATGACTCCTTTACACTCCTGCAGTATTTGCTAAGTTGGCTTTGTCCCAGTATTCCTACCTACGTCATCCTATTCACTTAGTCTAAAGAATGTTCAAGGTACAGGTGGCGCAAAGATTGTTCCGAGTACCAGGTGCACACTAGGCCTGAAATGTGTGTGGCTGTAAAATAAGTGGAAATATACATAAACATGGTGGCAAAAGAACAAGCAAGAAGTTAGTGGTGAGCATAATAAAAGCAGAGAAAGATATGTGAAAGGGTACAGAGCAAAAGGCACTGAAATGGAACAAAAGTCAAAAGGAAAAAGAAGAGTAAATACAGAAAAAGACTGAAACAGACAAAAAAAATTCTTTTTTTCTACTGGAGAATGAAAAGACAACCTACAAAAATACATGCTGTGTGTACAAGTGTTTGTGCATAAGGACCAAATGCGCATCCTACCACTTCTCTTAACACCTGTAGTACCACAGTTTTAAAAACTACAGTTACTTTGACAAGTATTTCAATTACTCCTACCTTTCAAACTTGGAGGCTTGGGCTTATGCAAATGAGAAAGTATGTGGCCACAGATCTGAACCCAGCAGCTTCTGGTCTTTCACACTATGATTTTTAACCCCATCTTATGTTTTAACTGTCTACCATCAGCAATGGGAGAGTGTTTGTTTAGAGCTACCACGTCTTTTCTTGCCTTTGCTACCTTGTAATTTGAAAGCATTTCAAAATGTTTATGAAATGCACAGGGGAGAAAAATTACCTAGCAGACACTAAAGCCAGGAGGCCTTGAGAAAATCTGTACCACTGAGGGATATGATAAATTCAAAAACCTTATTACAAGTTACTTCAGAAGTCTGGGCCACTTTCTCACAGACCCATTAGGATGTTGGAGTTAATGGGTAAATCACATGGAGTGAATTACAACAGCCAAAGGAAGAGGAAGGCAAAAGCAGAAAAACTGTATCTTGACAGCACAATACTACAGACTTCACCCAGAAAAACAGGCTGTAAGCCTGCTGTGGAAACAGAGAGAAAGGAAGGAAAAGTGGAAAATAAGTCACTATGCCTCTAATTTTTCCTGAAAAAAAGAAATTATATGTATGTTTAAGTATCTACAAGAATGTAGCTTAGCACAGTCATTAAACTTCACTACAATCAAGAAGCCCCTAAACTGAAGTAAGTGTACAATTTCAGGACTGAGTTTTTAAGTTAAACTATATAAAAAGTAAAAAAGTTCCAAAGTAATTCTAAATTACTTTTAAAAGCAAAGAATAGCAACATTTCCTCTGAACACACCTCATGATTTGTCTCTCATCTCTTACCCTTCCCTCCCATCTGAAACCACCCCTACCCCAAATAAAACTCCATTTGAGAAATGAGACATCAGATTTAACACTGCACAAACAGGATACTACTGAAAGTGCACTTTTCACTTTCTCCTGAATCATTTTGTGTCTTTGCAAATACTGTGTGCATAGATAGTCTTCAATTCTGGATGTACTGTACTAGCACAGATCTGGGGCCATACAAACTCCCACTGAAATCACCAGGAGTAGTGACAGGTTCAACATCCTAAACTCAAATATCTTTTTGACAGGTCAGGGCCTTAGACCTTACACTCAGTTAACATAATGGAGGCAAAGCCCTCCTGAAAACAGGGGAATTCACCTGTGTGCATCATACTGTAGGACAGTAGACTCAGTCAGGTTTATCCAGGCCCATGCTGTTTGCACAGAAGTTTTATCTGCTAGCCGTAAGCATAAAAATACTATTTTTATAGTAATGCAATGTAAAAATCAGCATGCCAGCTACTTCGTGAGTTTGGCTAATAAACAGATTTGACTTCAGTAACACTCCTTTAAATTATACTAACCTCAAGCTGGTTTGAGTTTGGTAACTTACCCTACGTGAAAATGTGTACCTGTAAACACTGTGGATCTTTTAATGGGGATGCAGTAGACAATTAAGTTTCTATTCATGTAATCGGAAAATCCTCCACCTATTGACGCTCATGGGCATGGTGCTATTACATTCTTTTCTTCCATAGTATAAATGTCACCATGGGTCTCAAAACCCTTCCATGTGTGATTCAAGTGAAGTAAGAACGCAAGGCATACGGCACAGGGGCAGCCCGGCCACCCAGGCCGATGCCGCAGCTGCGCTGCGCTGCTCCTCCGGGCCCGAGGCCTCGGCCATCCCCGCAGCTCAGGGAATCCTCGGCGCTTTCAAACCAGCCACAGCAGCAGCAGCACCTACAACCCGCTCCCTGCAGCCCCAGGGCGGATAACACACGGAGAGCTTCGCAGGCCCTTGTTGCCGGTGCTCCGCAGCTGCGCGGCGCCGGGGCGGCTGCCCGAGCAGGGGAGGGCC
>VWZW01002475.1:919304-1013590 GCA_013397115.1 Edolisoma coerulescens | reverse complement strand
CGCGGAGCAGAGCGCTGGGGCCCGAGCGGCACCTGCCGAGGCCTCTGCAGGAGCGTCTGGGGTGCGTGTCCCGGAGAAGGGTCCTCCTCTCCGTACGTGCGCCTCCTGCATAACAGCTTGGCACTGCTGCCATCCCAGGCTTTGGACAGCCAGACTTCCGTGAGGACTGGTCGATGAGGGGAGCGGCATCAGGGAGACTTTAGTATTATATATGTGTAACGAAATTATGTACACACTTGTACAAGGCACCATTTACTCAAAACAGTGGAACACTGCCCACTTTGGGCACCGATCTCCGCTGTTACTCCGTTCACGGAGGTGTAAATAACCTAATGACCCAGGACTTGATCTGGCTTCTTTATTTCCCCCTTGGCACAGACGCTCCTCCATCAGCACTGAAACCCAAACACTGCACCCACACAGCGCTCCTCGCCCTTCCTGACACCCCTGCTCCAGCCATATCCTCCGCAGCTCCCATGGGTACACATCGCCATAGACCAGGTCTACCATGAGGCACATCATGTGCGATCTTTATTGTACTCCTAACACGGCAAGTGTCCCCAGGACTTACATTTCCCAGGCCGAGTCCAAGTATAATTGTGTCGAGTATTTCAGCAGTTTAACCCACAAGTACTCTTTGTTTTAAATAACACCAAAAACAGCACAAGACAGCATGATAAAATATGCATGCCTCATTCCTTACCACAATTTACCCATTGTTAAGATTTGTTTGTGGTTTGGCGTCTAGGCACAATGTCCTTCTGTTCTCTAAAAGGGCTTAGAGAGCCCCGTTTGACAACTTCACCTCCCTTTGAGCAGGTGATGCCTTGGCCTTGCCACTGACAACATTTCTGTTCCAGGTGCTTAATTAATGGCTTATATGGAAAGAAACATAGGCCATACCTAAACTCAGCAGGAACTCTCTTTGAACGGAAGATTATAAATTTTAATAAATGCTTGTGGTTATCTCCATATTAAAAAAAAAAAAAAAAGTCCAGGAGAGCAGCTAGATTTAGTATGGAGCTTTAGTTGGATAGTTACAAAGTTCATACACTTCACCTTCAAATTATAAATCAAACTTAAACATTTTCTCCAAATTATAATCCATTTTTTCCTTTATTAGCTGTTCCTCATCTCTAGGCATTCTGCAACTTTAATGCTGTAGAGAGTACATTTGTCTTTCCTCTTTGTTCATATTTTTCTGTGGTTTACATTGTCATGTGTGTGATATATCAATCCTGCATCTCCTCACAGGCTTTTCAGCAAACTGTTTCTGAAAACAACACCTTATTTGCACAGGCAAATAGCAAATAATGAAAATTAAATTAATATTAACTAAAATTTAAACCATCGCTTAAAATAATTGTTAATTATATTAGAAATGCAATAATTTTCTTAGTGTTGTTAATAGTTAAAGTTATACAACTGCTAGCGCAGATGAGCTAAACAGAATCTTTTTCCCAGTTCTGCTTCTCATTTACAGAATTTCTCTCCTTTGTTTTCTTGGTCATGTAGCATGCTGGACTCAGAATACTCGTGCAGAAGGAGCTCTGCTTTAAGAAAGATAACCCTTCAAAAGCCCTCATTTTTGAAGGATGTCACTCATTTTAATCCCAAATGTGCTCACACTCCTCACAAACATAAGGTTTTAACTTTTATTGATGATAAGTATTCAAATGAGAAGTAAATATTCATGAAAGAGAGGTTATTAAAACAAAAGGAACTCTCAATGTTTTCAGCTCCTATGATTTTATCAAAAGGCTGATGAGAGCTGGTGTTTTCAGAAAGCCCAAGCTCTTGTATGAGAAAAACCACTTTCTTTTGAAGTAAAAGTAAGATTCAAAGGAACAAATAAAAAATAAGCTGAAATGTGCCTTGAGTACATTTGATAGGATCAGGGAGGAAATAAAAGAACCCAAATACGTATTTTTAAGTAATCACTTTTAGTTCCTGATATCAAGACTTTTGTCCGTTTCTTAGGCTTTCCTGTTCCTCTCTGCCTTACTTACCCGTGGTTACTGCAAAACCCCTATGTAGCAGTCCCAGTCGGAACCAGGCTGCTTTGCCAGCCTCTAGGCAGGAACACATTGAGATATGGGTCCTGTCACAACTCACACAACCAAGTTAGGAGGAAGATGAGAGAAAAGAAATACTATCACCCACATTTATAAATAGGAAACTGAAGAGAGTAGTGATTGCCTTGCCCAAGAAAACTGAAGTTTCAGACATAACCAGGAAGTCAAATTGCAGGTTTCGGGTTGGCTGTTTTAATTGCAAAACTAACAGGGTGTCTTGGTTCTTTTCCTACCTGCTGCAGTAACTGCTTTTGCACCATTGCCTTGCCAGTATTAGGAGAACACAGTGAACACCTGAGACAAAAAATCATCTCTCAACCTTCCTCTTCAGCTACCATCCCGTTGTCTTTGTCTCTAGATCTGTTATCTTCTCTGCTTTCTTCCTCTATACATTCACTAGATAAACTTATCTGCTTCTAGTGTTTCATCTTCCTTCTCTGCAATTCTGCTTTGTGCTCAATCTTTCCCTTAGTATCTTGATTTCATCTGTCTTTTCACCAGATTACCCTCCACTTCTCTAAGCATTTTCTACATTTCATTAAGAAAGCTCCAAACTTTCTAAAAAACTTTTTTTTGGCCTGGAAAAATTACACATTCAGAATCAGATCTAAGCTACTGTGGCTCATTGATACAAGTACTCAGGTAAATGTTGCATGCTGCTCTCGCTTAGCAGCTGCAACCTTCCCTGGGAGCGCAGCGGGGGCTTCTTAGAGCAAGGAAGAACTGTGCCCTCCCGTAGTCCATCCTGGACGGCCCCGCATTCTCGCTCTGGCTGTCAGCTTGCAACTCAGTGATGGCAAAGGAAGTGAGAAGGCTCCCTGCATGGACTGCAAAGGACTTTATTCCATGCTGTCTCTCCTGAGCCTAGAGCCAGCACATGCGCTGGCCCCCAAAGGCAGAGCAGAGGAGCTCTTGGCAGGCTGGTCCCAGAGGCAGAGAGGGCATCATATCCCTGGAGCCTGAGTTCATCCCGGTACGAGGGGGCGGGGAGAGCACACGGACAAATGGTCTCAGGGTACAGGGGCGGTACATGGGCGGAGTTGGGGTAATAGGACCAAGGAGAGAAACCCGAGGGAGTGGTGAGGACTAGGGGCGGGGGAAGGCAGGAGACCATGTGGAGTTCAGTAAGAGGAGGAAGAAATACAGCACCATATCTGGCGCCACAGGTAAGCATATGTAGGAGATTTAAACAACAGTTTTCATTTGTAGGAGATTTAATCAACATTTCTGCCACACAGCTTTCAGGAATCAGTGTCTTTGTCATAAATTAAGAAAGAAAATAGCCTGGGTTTGTATCCATAGGTAAGCCAACAAATGGATTGCTTCAAATTTTGCTGCCTCTTTTTGTCAACATTTGTCTGCTGTACTAACATCATCATTATATCTATGTCCAACTCTAAGGAAATATATGAATAAAAAGCCAGTGTAAATCCTTAAGATATGGGCAGGCTACATAATTGAAATGTAATGAAAACATGTAGTGCTTGTCTCCTGAAGGATGATTCAATCTGACTCTCCATGGATGTTTGAGGGTTCCATTTAATCAGGGTTTAAATACCTCTGAATGAGGATATAACCTATCAAAGATAAAACATTCATTTTAGTACTCCTGGTTATTTATATTGGCATTATTCTATTTCATGTTCTTGCTAATCTGCTCAAACCTCATGCACACATCTTGGAGGAAGTGTACTGTGTTTGTTGGGGTTACCATTACTTTTAGCTTTTGTTCCCGTATTTGTTTTCTTTCCTTTACTTTTGCCTTTCCTTTTTTAAAGGCTACTTTTTGTCCATTTATATTCCAGCTGCACCTTCTCAATTTTCTCAGGTTCATTGCTGTTTTCACTATTCTGTATCAGCTCTTCTACTTCACATGCATGATCTGTCAGCAGGACAATATGATCTGCAGATCAGAAGCAGTTTAGCAGTTATTAATCTGTGTTGAATCCTTTTGTGGCCAGTCAAGTCTGTGAAGGACACACCTTAGGCAAACAACAAAGATCACTAAGTAGTGGTGTTTCGCTTTTCGTCTTCAATGGTTTCAGACCTTCAATATATTGTTTTCCTTTGTGTATTAGATGCTTCCTGTAACATTAAAATTGGAGGTATTCTTTATTTTCTTCTTATTTTTTACTTTCTTTAAGCTATCTTATGACTGTTAGTTGGTGCAACTGAATACTGGCGTTCAGAGTTTACATTGTCATGTGTGTGGTATATTAATCCTGCATCTCCTCACAGGCTTCTCAGCAAACTGTTTCTGAAAACAACACCTTATTTGCACAGGCAAATAGCAAATAATGAAAATCAAATTAACACGAACGATAATTAAAACCATTGCTTAAAATAATTGTTAATTATATTAGAAACTCACTAATTCAGTAATCATGTTAATAATATTAATAATAATCAAACTCAATAATCATATTAGAAACTCAACATTCATGGAAAGAATTGAGGGGAAAGCTGTAAGATGGTGGGGCAGAGGAGAGACTGCAAGTTTGAAAACAAAATAATTTTGGAAATGAATGAACACGTATAACCAAGAGAACTGTCCTAGCTCTGAGATTTTCTTAGTGACTGAAAATCCAAAGTTAAGAGTGTTCTGTTGTATAGATCTTGTAGGAGTAATATATTATGCGTGAGTTCATGTGCAAGTGCTTTGAATAATTTTGTTTTAAAGCCTGGTTTCTCCAAAGCTCAATGATGTTGGAGCACGTAACTCTCAGGCATACTTCTGTATAGAGAAACCTCTGGCCTCCAAATACCAAAGTCTTCATTGGAAAACAGCTGATTGGGTTCTTCCTAACTTGCTTAGGGCTGAAATGCTCCAAAAATGGGTTGGATGGTGGGCACAGGTGTTAGAGCAGGTAACCAGCCCCTAGATATCGCTAGCAAACACCCATTATGAAGAACTATTCAGTTCAAACACACTTTTGTGGACATACTTAGCCTGACACCAAGTATGGTCTTCAGTGAAATCCTTCAGGAACACCAGGCTGGGGATGAGGCTCTGCGAGATGCTGGTGGCAGTTCAAACCCAACTTGGACAAGAAAGCTCTAAGTTCTCTAAAAGCATCTGTAAAATTAATTGGTTTGATCTAGGCTGTATTGGAAAAGTTTGGCACTCTTGTCTTTCCTAGTGATAGCAAATAACCATGTAGGGATTAATAACGAGTTATGTTCACCAGCAGAATTTGTGGCTCTTCCCACACCCTAAGAATAAGGAAAACTCAGTAGGAACTAAAAGATAGCAGTGTAAAAAAACACGTACAACATCTCAGAGCCTGTTTTAAGGCTTGTCATTACAGTTGAATAGAGTTAGTGTAAATGAATTCTGTTTTCCCAGAGGCATCAAATTCCTCCTGTCAAGACAGTCTCTCAAGAGAGATTTGAAAGTCTCTCACTGCCCTCCTGCATTATTATTATTTTCCTTAAAATTTTCTTGTTATTGATGTAACTAAAAATCGAGTATAAGATCAGAGAAAATATTTTGTCAAGTGACTCAGACAGGCACAACTGATGGATACTAAGGAAACATGTACTGCATTTTATGTTCCTCTGAGTGCACTAGAAAAATATAAAAAATAGTTCATTTTACTAAAAATCCAGCTGGGAAATTCACACTACCTTCTGCTACTATGAAATTGAAGAGTGACCCAGTACTGCCATCAAATCTGACATATGAGTGATTTTTCAGACTTGTAGGTTCAATTTTCAACTGGTGGGGTATGTCAAATCCCTGAAAACTGTCAGACTATTGCAGAGATGTTTATTGCTGTGACCATACCAGACTCTTCCGCACGAAGACCATCACTTTACATGTGTGGTCAATACTCAGCAGACTGTAAGCAAAGAACAAGATGGGATACGTAAAGTACAGCCAGCTTGATCCTGCTCTTTCTAGTCAATTTAGAGAGAATAAAGAAAGAAAACCCACTGTCAAAGAGCAAAAAATGGAACTGAAACAGAATTTATTGAGAATATCATAGCAAAATAATTTTTCATTTGAAAATGTCTGTCTGGAAAAAAACCAAAATCTCTCAGCTTTGGTGTGCAGTTTCTCTGGGTTCCTGAGGAAATTTCCCATCAAACCCTGACTACATCCTTTAGAATGGCAATGGCACTGAGCTAAGTTTGCCTGTTTTATGTTTAAATTACACAGATTTTTGGGACTTCAGCTGTTGCGGCGGGTGGAGATGGTGGGGGGTGCCGCAACCTTCCGAAAGCGTCCCCAACACGGAGCCGTTCGGTGGCCACCTCCCACGCACACACTCAATCACACTCACGCCTGATGATACTTGCAACAGGTCGACAGCAAAGAGTTGGGAAGGGTCCTTCGTATGGGGTTCCACAGGAGAGGTTTATTTCAGCCACACGTGTGAGGGGATCCAGGGATGAAGAACCGAGACCGTGGTAGAGTCCAGGGTTATATATGGGGTTGAGGGGAGTGCAGAGAGCATCAGGAGCCAATGCTCTGAGGGCCAGGGGGTGGTACAGAGGTGTGGCCAGGGCACCGGGGCCAATGGGGAAACATTGGGGGAGTGGCGAGGGAACAAAGGCCAAAGGGAGAGTGGGGAAGGGAGAACTTTCTGGGGCAGGGACATATAAGGGAGAAAAGGGCAGGGAAGCCAACGGGCCAACCGTGGAACAGAACTGGGATACATTAACGTAATGAAACAAAGGCTCTTAGGAGAAGCCACCTCTGTCTCCCCAACGCAAGGGAGACTCCTCTCTCTAAGGGAGTGCAAGGGCCACGGGCCACCACATTCAGCCTCAGCCTTTTTTGAAGTGAAGGTTGGTGGACATTCTCTTATGTCCCTAGAAACTTGTCCAGTTAGTAAAAGCAGTTGAATCAAAGAGCTGAAGCTTTATTTGTCATCCTAGATAAGACTGTAATAGAAATGATATAACTTTTCTCTTTTCACATAAATACTTAGTTATAAAAGTACAACAGATTTAAGAGAAGTAATTAAGGGGTCTGTTTATATGCTCCAGGTTTGAATCAAATGGAAAGAAACGGAACCTTCTAATTACCACCAGAGCCATTGGAGTAGATGTTGTTCTAGAGTGACTGTCTCTTTTTCTTTGCCCCTGCTGCTTTCTTGTATGGGGGACACTACCTGCTTCTTTTCCTGTGTGAATTCTAATTGTTCAGTGTCAGATAATTGCTCTTATACCTAGTACTACCAGGTTGCTTAGGAGGATTTTGCAAGTATATCCTTCTCCTTTAACTGCTCTGGACAAGATGTAGCTATTATGTAAAAATTGTAAGGTTACTCCAGAATTTCACTCAGTTTATCCATTTAACTGATTAGATTATGATCTTATTAAGTTATTATTCCTATGAAAGTAGATCTATACATTTAATTAATTTATTATTGCTTGTTTGAATTTCATATTTTCCTTTTTATTCTTGGTTTGTTGCTGTTTATTTTAAAAATAAACTCTTTCCTTTCACTGAGATAATTTTTTTTTTCATCATGCTTGTTGGACACTGAATCAACTTAAAATATAATCTCCTGGTCCTAGTGAGAGGTCGTATGTGGAGGGTATGTTTACTTATTTGCTCTGACAAGTGGTGGAGGCATCAAACAGTCAGTGCCAAGTACTCCATAAAATTAGATAAGATAATGGCTGAGGGCTCTGACTTGTATTCAGCAGTGGACAGCAATCACAGGCTGAAGTGTCTCTCCCTGGCCCTTGCCTTGTTTTCCAGAAGCAGCTTGTAGGAACAAATAAAAATTATGAAACAGCTTCTCAATCACGATTTTAAGCCAAGCGTACTGAAACGAATGAAAAAATGGATTTCAATTAATTTGTATATGCCATGCATATCTATGGTACTTTCTTTAGCCATCTGGTTTACATCTACTTTCTTTTACAAATGAGATTCCTGAAGCCTGTCAACAGAGCACAAGAGGTAGTTTTCTGGGTGTGTACTAGCAATTTGGTGTGGTATCCAAAAATAAGGAGACAAAGACACTCAGATCTCAGCTGAATAGGTCAAACTCTACATGTTTTTGCCAGAAATACTTCCTTCAGTAAGGGTTTTCTCTGTCACAGACTTCAAGGTTTTATATCAATATTCTTGATTCCTAAAACAAGGAGAAAAAAATCCACTCAGTAAGAAGTCAAAGCCTGGTTCTTAGGCACTTGCTTGGATATTTCGCTGGTGGAGAGTGCGCTCTGCACTCTTCAGCCTTCCAGTTCTGCACTGTGCTTGGGTTTCACTAACAGCACAGTGTCATTTTTTTCAACTTTAGTGGTTGGGCAGATTCTGACATACCAGGAAAATGTATCTGTTTCAATTTGGTATTTAACAAGGTGCACAGATGGTGTTAAAAAGCAGGTAGAAGTGGTTAATCACCTGTGAATTTTAGGCATTTTTCTCCTGTCCATAGAGGACTTGAGAAATGCATTTACTGCATGGGTTTCTCCACTATGATTTGCATTTTCATGGTTGTTTTCAATCAATCGCCTCAGAGTGGTTTGCAAGTCTCTTCATTCCAAAGCAGTAAAGACCTGCCCATGTCCACATTCCTAGCGCAACAAATTATTTGGGACCTGAATCATGTGGTCTTCAATATTCATGTTCAGGCAAATCCGTACCTCATCGCACCCTGAATAGTTTCATTTTACTGACACCATCTGTTTCTTGCGCCTCAACCAATTTGTATTCCATTTCAAGAGTTGTCCCCTATGCTCAGCTTTCTGACCTTGTAAATCGATCTCCTGTACAGTCTGTAACAAATACTTTCCTGAAATCTGGATGAATTATGTCAACGATTCCATCTTTATCAACTCAGCAATGCCTTGAAATGACCCTAATACATTTGTCATACATGATCTTCTTTTAGCAGAACCAGGCAGCTTTCCCTTTACTAAATCACATTCCTAAATGAATTGTAATCTGCCTTATAAATGTTTCCATTATCCTGCTCACTACTACAGTCAGTCTTACAAGTCTGTATTTCGTTGGGTCTTCCCAGTGTCTCTTTTTGACAGCTACTGAAGACACTCAACAATGAAGTGCATTTCAGGTAAATATTAAGCGCTCCTTAAAAGAAGAAGAAAAAAATTAAAGCCTGGTAGGATGTACTCCTGGTGTTCAATAGTAGTTTTAGAGATTCACTTAAATGAATGGAGAATAAAGGAGGATTTCTTTATTGCTGGCAGTTAGTGGCAGTGATGAATCATGGCATAGACATTCTCAGTACGGCCAAACAATTTCACTGTAGAGAATTTTATATAGCTACAGCTAAAATTCAATGAACTGATTCAGAAGGTTCAGGATAAACTATAACAATAAGTTAAACCCTTAAATCGATTTGGTATTTTAAAAGGATAGGGAGCAGCAAGATGTCATCTTCCTTCACAGATCTAACTTTAACTGGAACTGTAAATCCAGAGCAGAGTATTGGTGGATAAGAGTGTATAATGTGTGATTTAAGACCCATCCTGGAAACCAGTGAGGATTTGAGTACACCAACTCTAAAACATTATCGGAGCATTATAAGAGTCCATCCAGAAAGTTAGGAGGATTTTTTTTTTTTGAAGAATAAAGATAAAATTCATATCTTAAAGAGGCTATTTTTGAAGAGTGCCAGGCAAGATGAGAAAATAAAATGACTGTGAAAGAAGAAGCAGAGTAGCAGAGGCATAGATAACCACTCATCCTACTATCCTCTCAAGATACAAGCTGAGGATGATTTCTATCAATGACTTCCAAATATAACATTATTCAGCTTTCATTATGTTGTCAATCTAATTTGAATGTAAGTTATTCGGAGCACATGGCTGTTTTGCCTTTGTATTTGGCTGTAAAGCGCTGTGCCCCCAAGCCAGGAAAAAAGAGAATTCTTGGATTAGAGGAGATAATGTCCTCATTGAAAGTCCTGTGTACAAATGCTTGTTTTCTAATCACCTTTGTGAAACCTACCCCTGCAACATCACACAGAGAAATTCTTCTTCAAACTAAGAAGAATTGCAGCTTATTTTTTACTAACACTGGAACAGCCTCTCTGCTTTATGAAGAATGGGAGAAACTCCTGCCAACTTACATTAGTTTCTAGGGAAAAAAACACCTGAATCCCAAGATTTGGCTTTGGTGATGACCTGAAGTTCACAGAACTCTCAATATTGAACAACCATCATGTCTGAGATGAAATCCTGAATTCTTGCTGAAGTGAAATAGAGTTTTTCATTGACCTTAGAAAAGCCAGGGTTTCAATCCTTCTTTTTGAGACAGGAGTTATTATTATTTTGCATTCTGTAGCATGTTTACATCAGAATTGAGTGCTACAGAGATAGCCCACAAGTAATACAGAAAATATTACCCCTACATCTGCAAGACCTAAGAGAAAAGCCCAAAAAAGTATGTCACTTGCTATGTGACAAGTCCACCTTCCTTGTCTTAACTCTAAATGACAGCATAAAAGTTTAACTGAAGGACAATTGAAATCTGAGAACATGCTCTTTATTAGCCTACTGAGTAATTTTCTAGGTTTCAGCTTCCATTTCCCGTCCTCTCTGTCTTTACAATGAATCTACTCTAAGTCTCCCTGGTTTTTTTGCATTGTATCTTTGTCCCCCTCTTTGTATTTTTGTTTCTTTCTGCTCTTTGACTCTAGATGGGCCCTTTTTCTATCTGACTTTATTTTATGTGTCTGCCTTTGAGCAGGGCCTGACTGAGGAACTAGTTCATAACTATAAAACTCCAGACTGGAGAGGCTTTCCTTGCTGGAATCCCCCAGATCTGCCACGGGCCAATCCATGGTTCCAATCTCATTCTCAAATGAGGGCACTGAGGACCACTGTCTCTTGTGTAAGTCTGACAGTTTATTTTGGGCATGATCTACATGTGCAGCTGGATCAGAAGCCATTGCAGAGCACTTGCGAGGCACTACAGCACATCCTGCATTAGCCTCCAGGAACACAAGCCAAGGATAAAGTCAGACCACAAAAGTAACTACTGGCAGCAGACTGAGCCCCATGCTCAGACCAGGGTGTAAGCACAGGCTGTGTGTGACAAACATGAGTCTGTCACGGTAGTGTGGGACCATCACCTTTCCCAGGAAGGATACACAAGAGCTGGGTCCCTCAGATCAACCCGTGTCTCTCACAGACAATTCACTCTGCTCCCTGTGAGTGTGGGTTGGGTGTATGAGGCAGGACTTCAAAAAATGTCAGCTAATGTCAGCACAAGAATTAACCAAACAAGATGAATACCTACCATAAAAAGCCAGGGATGTAAAAAGTATAGGCTTGAGCTGAGCCAAGTGCATTGAACATCCATCTGAGAACACAATGGGAACAGTTTAAGGTATGAAGACAATACTGGCTCCACCTCAACAGACAAAAAAAGAAAATTAAAGGGCTAAACAGGAAAGGAAGCTATTACTTGGGAAAAAGCCAGAGGGTGGCTCTTGCCTTCATACACGAGGATGAACATATTGGTGGTGTGTTATGTTCTGGCTGTGGGAGCTGGACGGCCCCGTTTTCACAGCAGCAGGAGGCGTGTTCAAGCATGCGATGCAAAGCATGGCCAGTCCACGCACGCAGAGCAGGTCAGGTAGTGATGCTGGTGTGCAGCTCCAGAATGGCTCAGTGGGGAATGCCTCCTCGCCACGCAGCGCAAGGGATGAAGGACAGGCACAATGCAGAGCAAGAGGGGGAGTAATGGTGGTTTTAATCCTTTCGGAGACTAAAAGGCAGCCTCTTAACTTACAAAGGGTGCAGAAGCAACTTGGAAAACACCAAGCTGAGCTGAAATCTTGTTCCCATGGCAGTCAAAGCACTAGGGCATTACCTGCCAGCAAGCAAGTCTGAGTGCAGGCACTAAATACCTCCCAAGCAACATGAGAAAGCTGGCAGAGGAAAGCTGGGGAGAGGTAGATTCTCAGAATGCTGGAGACCAAGCTGCTCAGCTCCCAGCCCATGTGGAGTGGTCCTGGCATGGAAGAGCAAGCTGCACACTGTGCAAACTACACACAGAATCAGGGGTGTTACATGATCCTACATGTAAGTAAAAAATGGCAGGTTTTTGTGACTTTTCAGGGTTCTGATTCATAATTTTTGGGCTCGTGAGCAGCAGTAGTATTGCCAATTCTATTAGACATTCCCTGCTCAAGGATCCATTCCACATATAGCATACTTTTTCTGAAATTTACAATAACTAAGCATATTAGCAGAGGATACAGGGAAAAGCAATTTATGATGAAAGGATGGAAAAACTTCGTGAAGTTGAGTAGTCCACAGGATAGCGTTTACCCTATGGCTTCTCTACATAAGAAGCAAAGAGCTTTCCTGTCCCATGCAGGCTGCACCTGAGATGTTCTCCTACAGACATCTTGTGGGCAGGAGGGCTGTGTTGGTGTGTCTGACCTGGACCGTGTGTACCACACCAGCAAGAGGCCATGTGGGAGTGAACCCCCCTATAGCATCTCCTATTGGGTTCATGCTTGCCAGTACAGCTAAAATTTGTCTTTTCTTTTTAAGGCAGTGATTTAAATCAGCTCCCAAGTTTTACACTGGCATAATGTTAGGATGAGAGGAGTTAGTGACCAGTGGGGGAAAATACACTGCCACAAAAAATAAATAAAAATGAGGTGTTCTGTTAGAGTATTGGGGCATTTCAAGCCTCAGGGCTTATTCATGTAAATGAACCTTGTGCTTATTCTGCCAGAGAACACAAATCAATAGCACACGAAGAAATAAGAACCAACAGTCTTAAAACCGCAGATGAAATCAAACCACACAAATCAGATCCCATTATAGATTTCAGGACCATGCTCTTGATCAGAGAGAATTTTTGTTCCATAAATAAAGTTGTTAAAGGTGACCCTATGTTAGAGTGAGAGTTTGAATTTACCTCTTAAAACATCTGAGGTGTTTGAAGCACTGCTTTTCTTTTGGATCAAGGCCAAAAGGTCTGCAAATATGGTTTATTTGGACAGCATGTGAAGTTTTGATTGATCCCAGAGCTCTGTTGGCATAAAGATTTATTGAAGTGTGCTTTCAGGAAAACATAGTTGACTGTCTAGTGCTACCACCATGAGTACTAGATTCCCCACAAAAACTAGCAACTTGGCTGTGACTCCAAATAACTAGTACAGAGGTAAAAAGAAATAAAAAGGTTTCAATTATATAAAAAGTGATTGCAGTTAAGAGAAACCAGTCTTGATATCGACGTCATTGGCAATCCAAATATCTGGTATTTCCCTGCTGCCCTGTCCTCTGCTCACCAGAGTCACAACACTGAGGGGTTTTCTGCCTCCTTGTCTCTGAATCCTGCGTTTCCACTAGCTCACATTTTCCAAGCGTTTAGAGGCATACGAAAGAAAGCAAGATGCTGAAATGGAGGAAGACTTTTCCTTGGTCACTTGAACCTTGGATTTGGAGACCTAAAATTGCCTGAGACTAATCTAAATTACCTAACTTGCTTCTGATGAGAATGAGTTACAATGTTTAGTTTGAATCAGAATGGCTTTCAGTCTATGAAAGGCATGCTTTGCATCTCACAGGGTATGTGTAGTTCCATAGCAGAGAAGTGCAGATTCAGCCCCTATCTGCACTAGCCATATTGCTACCCAGGTACCTCACCTTGTTTATCTGTGTTTAGAGGTCTTTGTTCAGCAAGAGAGCATCACTTTAGTCTTTCCACAGCTTGTTATGTTGTTTACGGTCTTACTCAGACCGCTGTTGAAAATGCTTTTTTCCTATTCCCAGTATGAAGTTACAACATGCTGTTACTGTTTACAGCAAATAGGCTGGCGTGACTGTGCAAGCTAAGGAGGAACACACATGCAGTGGTAGATTTGCTGTAATGCTTTCACAGAAACTTGAATATATACTGGTTTTTAATGGTTTTACTATCAAAATAGCTCATATTGTTAAGGAGAAGAAAAAACCCTCAAAATTATTTGTGGAAAATATTGTGGAAATAAATAATTTGGAAATGTGACCTGCTGTTAATAATCTCTTAAGAACTGGCCCAATTTTAGTGACCTCTTAGAGGAACATAATACTACCTAGTCTGTTTGGAGGTAGTATATACTTTCCAGGAAAAAAAAAAAAAGGAAAAAGGGGAAAACAGTGCTAAAAATTACTGCAAGGAGAAAGCCAGAAAATATAATTCTTATTAAATTACTTCCAATTTCACTTTTACCTATAGAACTCAGTCTGTGAGATGCTCTACAAAGATGTGGTCTAACCTCTAGGGAACAGCCACACTCATGACCCAGGGCAGGAGGCTGCTCTCTGAAGTTGTGAAATTGCATGTAGGTATTTGAAGCCTATATGGTATTTTTTGTCCTGCCTTTAGACCTCCAGCATAGTGTATGTGTTCATGTACATGAACTAAAACATGCTGCTCCCTCTTGGTAATATAAAAAACCTTGTCAACTAATGCGTCAAAAGCACTTTTGTGTCTATCATAAAATCATAGAACTATGAAAATGAACTCCGGAGCTCATTTGGTCCAACATCTTGCTCAAAGCATGGGAAATGTCAAAGTTAGGTCAGGTTACCAAGGCTTTGTGAAGTCTAGTTCTGAGTGTCTCCAAGGACAGAGATCCTACAGCCTCCTTGGGCAACACGGTGCAGTGTTTCACCGCACTGAATGAATTTATTTCCTTCTTTCTGATGATAGAAGAAAGTGGTGACCCAATGGGGTCCCTCCCAACATGTTCTGTGTTTCACATGTTCTGTGATTCTATCCAACCAGAATGTCCATTACAGCAACTTATGTCTGTTGCCTCTTGTTCGTTTGCTGTGTAATGCTTAATCAGGAGAAAAATTTTTCTCCGTTGCATCTAACTCTACACAGACCTATCCATATTACAAGGCAGGGAGAATGAAGACATTTTCTGGCTATTAGAGCTTCTTTTTGCAGGCTGCCCTAAATGAAATTACACAGTCAATTCTCCATCAACAAAAGTAATGGCTGAATTCAATGGTTTTTATTGATGCATCACATTGGTGTTCAGATACAGGATTTCCCATGCCTTTACAAGGATTTACAATTCTTTGTTTCTGTGGTAGAAACACACTAGATTTTTCATGTTTATGAGAAATATGAGGAACTAATGATATTCACTCTCTTTTACTTTGTCCTTAAAACATATGTGGCAGACCTGTAACCACTGAAATAGCTAGTTAACTGTTATAAATGAATTTGTAAATAGATTTATCTTATTACATATAGGTGGAGTGTGTGGACGGGAGATTACTGTACCACCTTAATCTAGACTGGCTTGCCTAATTTTTGTTTAACTGATTTACAAAGAGAGTCTGAATTATGGTATTTTCTTTAAAAATTAACAATTCTATTAATCATAATTATTTTTTATACCCATAGGTAAACAATAAATTAGACGACCCTATTGATAATACATCTGGATGATTAGGAAGTATGATGATGGCCACCACAATTTCTCGTCTCTTCTGAGGTGCCTGCTTCTACCTATGAGCTGTGGAAGAGGTCAGGGCAGCCCTCAGGCTGTTTGGCTGGATGCTTAAGGGATATATTGGCATTCTCCTGACATTCCTCTCAGTCTAGCCCTAAGTGACTTGATCGTGGACCTATGGACTTGGGGAAGAGTAGAAAATGCAACTCAGGTCTTCAGCATCCTGTCCTGAGGCGTAAGCATATGCCTAAGCTGAAGAGCTCCATGTAACCCTTTCAGCTCCAGTGCAGCAGCATTAGTCATGTACTCTCTAGAGGGACCTAGGTGGTCTTTAGCAGTGCTAAAGAAAAAACAAACTGATGTAAAGACAGAGACCAGCAGCATTGTTCCTTTCCCAGATTGGTTAAAGTCACTAGTAATAGCAGTCCCTTTCCTCTTTCTACATCTGGAATTTTTATACAACTGCATCTGGAGAAGGGAGACTTTCAGAGCACTTCCTGAAAAGACTCTTGCTTTTTGTAATGACAAGACTATATATGAAGTACAACATTCTCAGCTGAGCTGTGGTCAGACATTGTTGGCTGAGGTGAAATAGCACAAATGTGGCAGCTGTCTAGATACTCCCTTAAACATCACCCTGATCAGGAATACACTGCAGTGCTAACATGTTCAGACACCCTTCTATACCTTGAGACCGAGGGCCCAAATCTTATTTACAGAGTGATGCAATAGGGAGACGATCTTCTCCCCCTGCTCCTGTGTCAGGACGGATAGAAGGGAAGAGTTCAGCCCCCTGATGGGGATATGGATCCACCGTGCAAAGCTGTTAGGATAGACTTCAATCAGTGGTACCACTGATACAGTGAACATTTCAATGGATTACACAAGATGTGATGTGGCCTTGCTTTTCTTCTCTTTGCTCCACTAAGCACAGCTGCTGTAATTTCTTCAGCATCTAAGGGAGCAAACCCAGATCTGCTGCAGTGTGGGGAGAAGGGCAAGAGTTGGGAAACCATGGAGTGAAGCATCCTGTCAGCTAGAAGGAGGGGCAGGACTTAGGTACCCTATCATGGACGATGGCAAAGGTAGTTTGAGCACCATGAGGTCCCAGCGGGGAGGATGTACCCCTGCTTCATGGGTCATGAAGAACATGACAAATCACAAGTTCCTTGAGGGCTCAGACTTGCCAGCACTGCATAGGCCTACCATTAGTGCCTTTAACTCTGAGTGTCACTTATGTGCTAGGGCTCTTTTATGCTTCCCTTTCCTGTTTGCAGAGGCTTGTTTAATTTTGCTAACAACTCTGAATGAAGATAAGGCCCGTGCGTGTAATAACAGACTAAAATTAAACTTCAAACAAATTATCTGTTGGGGTTTAGGAAAATCTTATCTGGGGAGGAATTAATCCTTGCAGCTTGTTTTGGGGCTTTAGCAGGCCACCAGGGATTTGAAAGAGAACAATTTTTCAGGCTGGAATATACACAGCAACTGGAACAATGTGCATAATTCCGTGGATATGATAAAAAGAGAAAAAATCCCAAAAAGACACATAAACATCTGAAGGGTAGCATGAACTGACTGCAAACCAAATGCAGCTGCTGTAGATCATCAGCTGTCACTGTCAAAGCCCTGGTCTCTTTGTGACTGATGTCCCTGCTTCCTTTGTCACTGCGTATGAGGACAATTCTGTAAGTCAGCTCTTATGCCCTAGTGCTCCCTGCTGCAGGGTTTGGAGACCAGCCACTGCACCCTCCCAGTGATGTCAGGTTGCTCTGAGAAGACGATGCTGCTCAGTCTGGTCTATTAATCAAATCAACACAGAGAGGGCAAGAAGTCCCTGTGGCAGTTACTTTGCTGAAAAATGCTCACGTGGCTCAGCCGGCTGTTGGGAATAAGATGAGAGGTTCTCATTCAAATGGGAAAAGTCAGCCCCATTTGAATGCTACCACTCCATAAAGTCTCGAGGGATGTAGTCCCAGGAAGGATTTCAGACTTACACTATAGTTCTGATTCACTCCCCTGCAAGTACTACCTATGACAGACAGCAAAGACAAAGACAGGAAGACCTCTCGAAACACCTTCTTACCCTCATACCACAGAGGTACCTCAAATTTCCTCTCGCAAGAGATTCCTGGTAGAGGTCTTTCATCTTTTTCTCTCCCATTCATTTTTTCTTTCTTTGATCTTAGCTGTCCACACCAGCTGTAGGGTGAAAGAGCTGTGGGAAGAGGGAGTAAGAGAGAAAAGGAGCTTTAACAGCCAGGAGGAAATAAATGGGTGGTCTTTGGAAGCATAAACTAGACCAACAGTGAGGAAAATCACAGGAGAAAAAGTCCAATGTTTACTGTTTTGTGGTTTTCTCAAGCATATTTTTCTTGCAGTTCTGGGGGCATAGATAATTCAGGGTTCATAGTGAAAAGCCCTCTCAGAACTGCACAGCAGTACTAGAAGAGAAACTGCCCGAGAACATTGTCTCAAATTTCCATTATCCTCAACCACACAATGGGGTAAGATGCAAGTCTTAGGTGGAAATATGCAGTGCCTGAGCTCTGCAAAGGTTTTCACAGAATCCGCTGTGTATTCCGCTACTGTTTTGGGGATATTTGACTACATTGCCATGATGTCAGATTGTTATGGTTCAGGGTACTTACAGCAACAAAATGAGTAACAGAATGGGCTAAACCTGCATCTTGAAACCCCAGAAGACTGAGTGCACCCATTGTGGATGTCCAAAACATCTGACTGTATTCCTTGAAGCTGTTTACGAAGAGGGATATCTTGCCTGACAGAAGTGAATGCAGTCAGAAGCTCAGAATACAGCAGGAAAGCATGTAGAAATAAACAGCAAAACATCCATTCCCCCTCTTTGATAGCTAGTTTAGATTTCTCCCCATCTATGTGACAATAGCTCTTTGTCCACTCTCCCTCCCCATCCACTCTTTCCTCCTCACAATTTGCAGCAGTAGTCCTTTGGTATTTGCAGGTCTGTTTCCCACCTGAAGAGCCCCAAGTCACTTCTTGGCCTACCATAGTTATGCAATTTATTAGAAAGTTAAACAGCTGAGAATTCACTGAAGTCCAGCTCTGCTGTCTTCCCCAGCCAGCACCATGTCTGCACAGGTTTATGTCTGCATGGTTACTCCACTCTGTCTCCGGGTCTGGGCTGCATCAAGAGAGAAGCAGAGACAGTTGAGCCCAGTGTGCAGTCTGCCTGGTCAGAAACCACCTCTGTCTCCAGAACAGGGCTCCCTCCACTACTTGAGCTGCTCATGACCCCATGTTGCTTATCATAAATCTCAGGTGTCAACAGAGGAATTGAGAACTAGGGAAGGAAAAATCTTTAAAATAATCTTTTCATCCTGAAGAGTCAGAAAGCAAAAAGGAGGACCTCTTCTTTACTTTTGAACCTTCTGCCAAGGACACCAAATTTACAGTCACTGAAGCTCAGTGGGACACCTGCATCAGTGCACATTGCAGTGATGCCCAGCCCAAAAAAATCGTGTGCAGCATGGAGACCTGAGGATCTAACAGTCCAGAAATGTTGGTGCAGTACTTTGCCTCAGCCATGAACCCCTGTCAGGTGGGCAAATTTCCCTGGTTTCCCAATCCTCTTGGTCCCCAGCAGTGCTGCGATCACATGGATCAAACATGTTGTCTTGGTGTTTGTCTAACCTACCTAACGATCGGCCTGGAAGAAAACCGACTACAGTGTGCACCAGCTCAAGTTGTTCTTTCATGCAATTTCTTGAAAGGCATTTAGCAACCTGTTAGTAATCACTGCCTGCATGGTCTTCTCAGTAGGCAGCCAAGCAGGATGAGGCAGAAATCCCTAGCAACATGCAGTCATTTTTCAGTCCAGACTTTAACTGGGCACAGAGGCCACTACTGGGCAATCTCTAGTCCATGCAAAAGGAGTATGTAATCTTGGCAACACTTCAAATGTGTGCTGACCTGAAGAATGAAAGACTAGAGACAAGGTTAAGTAGTTTGGTGTGCTGAACTCATGGTATAATAAACGAGCTCTTTTTTACCTTCAATTTCCATCTATAACATTCATACAGGTCTTGACAACAAATGTCATATATTTTATTGTGATGGATATTACGTGCTAAAGGCAAATATGTTTCCAAAGGACTGAATTTGCTACCATGGGAGACAATGTAAATAATTTGGGGTTAAATACAAAGAGAGAAAAGAAAGCTCTCTTGTTAGGGTAAATATAATCTCACTGCTTTGCATTCAGTTTTAGAGGATTAATGAATATCTTTGTTTTCTGTAACCTTGCATGTTATTGAAAAAGATCTTTCATTTGCTTCAACTCTTTGCAATTTCCTTAGATATTCTATTTCCTTGCATCTGCAGAAACTGAGCTGGTTTTTGTGTGCTTAACAAACCATCAACATCTGCATGTGAAAGATGTTAAGAGAGAGGAGAAACAGTAAAAAAACAGAAGATAGGATCCTTTCCTAATAATTTTCCTTTGATTTTCCGACACTTGTGTAATAGGATGTATCCAACAGTGAATTTTTCTGAAAATATATTTAAACTGAGCAAATTCAGGTTTGATTTGTTGACAGTAGAGAACAAACTCGGCGAAAGAAGTGGTCTGTCTTGCTCAGAAGCTGCCTCAGACTGAAGTTGTATTTTGATTTAAGAGCACAAAACAAAAATACAGAATTAGGCTGGATTGATACCTACTGGAGGTCATGCCTGTAACTGGAGGGTCACCCAGCACACCGAGGTGGCACATTTCAGTACCTACTCAAGATCATGCTGCAAAAAGCAGGGAGTGTGGAAAGGCACTGTGACCACCTGGGCATCCTTTCTGCTTTCCCGCACAAAATGGTTTGTAACTGTGCTGTGCCTCGGTTTCCTGGTGACAACAATTGCCAGGTTTTACCAAATAAAGGAAGAGAAGGCCCAAACCCCATCCCTTGGGGTGTGCACCAACTGTAACAATCTTCCTGCCAGTTTATCTTGCTGAATTGTTCATGTAAATCAGGTGTTTCTGACTGAAATTTGCTTTGGACAAAATAAGCTAGAGGAGCAGTTGCCACATGCTGGTGCCCTCCCCAGGTGGGAGCAGCTGCTCCCCAAGGAGTTCCTATTCCAATTTTCTGTTGCTTGGAAGAATTTAAATCCACTGTTTATAATGTTCTGTCTTTTCCCCAAAGACCTGGGCATCCTTGGATGCTGCCTGTGTCAAATAGCCACCCATCGCTTCCAAGAAAAAAAGGGGGTTGCTTATCTATTCTCATTTCCAAGTGTGGGCTCTGGGGAGCACCAGGACTGGGATCCAGACCCTGTCTCCCTTGGGACTGGGGAGGGTTCAGCTTTCCTACCACCCAAGATGTTACTAATAATGGGGGGCCTGATAAGCATTCTCCTCAGCCTGTCCATGGGGAGACAACTATCAGCAACTCATGACTTACCTCAGATCAAAGGGCTTGTGAAAGACCATTTTTTCAGAGTTGTTATGACTCTAGATAATTTCTACAGTGTTTACCTCAGTGTCAGTGTTCATGGATAACTACAGGTAGCTGGTGTTCTTCAGCTTACAGGGTAAATCCTGAGCTAGCTGTCAGTGTAGACAAGTGAAGGTGAAGTACAGCAGGGAACCCATAGATGAGCCTGAGATGTTTTTAGTGAAGACAAACTTTGTGCCTTGGGCTGCACTTGGGAGCAGTAGGAGTGACTCACCCTCTTCCCTAAATTATACCACTCCGTGGGGCATGCATCAGACATTAGCAAGCTCCCAGTTATTCCAGAAGTTAGTGTGCTGTGCCAACTCATTACTTCCTAAATAGCTCCAGTGTCAGTGCTGAGTGGTGACTTAACTGACTGCTGACATTCTCTACAAGGTCACTAAGCTAAGTCTATACTTAGGAACACTTTGGTGCTGCAAATGACATGGAATTGATTTAATCTCTACAATGCCTTGTCTCTGATGATCCTTCCTATCACAGGTCTGACCAACATGGACAACGAAAGTAGATGACACAATTAATATTCAGCTCACTAACTAAAACCTGGAGAGGAGTCTCAGTAAAGCAAACACTAAAGAAACCAATAAGGAATTGAATAGCAGCTGAAAATGTGAACATTCCTGCATTTTTTCCTAAAGAATCTAGTGTGCCTCTACTGATGACTGCAGCAAATGTGCAGTATTTCTCACTGCAGAGAGCTCTTTTTGATTTGCACAGCTCTCTCTACAGTCCACATACTGCAAATGGATCCTTCCCTCTCAGTGCTCACTGAAGTGGATCTCCCTGAAAAGGCCCAGTGCCTGTGGCCAGGTGACAAAGACATGTACAGCTCCATTTGGCAGCCTTGAGCTTTCAGAATCTTCATAAACTCCCAAATTCAAAAGGTAATTCTCATCCCCCTACCCCTACAGCTGTTAGCACATCAGCAAGTAACTGGTGCCAAACTACAAGAACTTCTTTGTTCTCCTCTGCCCACCATACCAAAGGGCCATGATTGGCTCCAGCTGGCCCTCATTGATAGTCTATCAAAAATATCAAAAGACAAATTATCCTCAGCTGACCTGCAGATGTTGCTACCAGACACCCTATAACAGTAAAGATAAATATCTCAGCTGTCATTTAAGGGGAAATGGCATATGGTTCTTCAAGTCTGATGATTCAGACATAATAATCTCCCAGCAATTATGAAGACAGAGGCAAAGAAAGAAAATTGAAAGGAGATAAACTCTCTATTACCTTCCATTTTACCCCCAAATCTGTCTTCATCCGTGTCTGAGAAAAGCAAAGGGACCAATCACTATTTGTTACTAGCAAGGCAGCACAGTATTGGCAAGTGTGCCTGCACATATGGGCATTCTGTTTTAAGCCAAGGCTAGCAAAAAGGTGTTAAAGTGTCAGTTTGTTCTGTATTTCACTTTATTCTCTTGGCTTAGGTCAGGTACATCCTTAATGCACATTGAAACAAACCATGTGGGAGCCGTGTATCTCCTGCAATGCTGGAGTGGGCTGGCTCAGGCACACCAGCTGCCTGCACCTCTGTACCTGCTCTGTCATATGGGGTGGGACTGGAATTCAGCGTGGATGTGAGCACAGCCCTCTCCACACAGTTGTCATCAAGGATTTCTTTATCATTTTCCAGCTCAAAAAGCAGTGAATGCTGTTGTTTGTTGGGGTTTTTTGTTCTACCTGCACCCATCTTCAGCCAGCAATATGCTCCAAGCTCATCCAGTGTGTGTTGCGACAGAGAAGGAGAGCTGGCTAGGCTTTCACAGTCCCAGCTCTGCGGGGGTTTATAGGACAAGCTCCAAATACTACAAATCATAAAAATTGGGTGGTAGATATTCCTCAGATAGAGGTAGCTGCAGTAAGTTTGTGGGGAGTAACTGCAGGACTCTGTAGTTACTCACTTCATTAAGTCTTAATTGTAACGATTGCAAGGTGCAACCCCAGCACCGTAATCAGATCCTGAGGTGACACAGGCACAGATAATTGTAATGAGCCTTCCTCTGAAATGAAAGGCCTGCAGTTTTCTCCCCAGATGCTAATGGCACAAAGCAGAGTCAGAAAATGCTGTCAGCAGGAACCAGGAGAAGATGGGGATCCAAGGAGACCCCTGGGCTTCAGGGTTTGCAAACAAATAGTAGGCAGATGCCATTAACCAGGGTTGCTGATTTAACTTCTGTTTCCTCTGTCTATTTCTAGCTTGCTCTCAGAAGCATCCCAAGTAAACCTACATCATCCTGGCCTCATTGTTTTCTGTAAAACTCTGGAAAAACTTTTTTCCATACTGGCAAGACCAAAAAGAAAGAAACAGAAGAGAGAGATTAATCCGTATGCAGCTCTCTCCTTCCATGTGCCAGCCCAGGCTCCATTGACCCCACCAAATCTGGGTGGTGAGTACTTTTTTGACCCCCTGGCCTTTCATTCATAGGACTAAAATGAAGAATTAAATGTCAGGGCACACCTGCAACTGGAGGATGAGTCAGCCCAAAGGGCTGCTGAGTCAGAAGAACTGAAACAGCCACTGAAGTTGGAAAATGAGCATTCTTGTACAATCCAGTGCTAATGTCCAAGCAGGAAATAGAAATGAACTTTGGAATAGAAGTCAACAAATACAAATGAATAAAAATGGGAGCAATGCTACCAGAAGCCCTTCATTCTGGTGATGTCATGGTTCCCAGATGCCCTTCAGAAATGCAAATTGCCTACAATGTAATAAAAAGGGCATTTTCTGGAGTGTGCAGAGCTTGCATAGTTTAATTAAGCATAAACTAGGGTGACTCTTGAAAGGAAAATGATGTGGATTGCATTCTCTGAGTGACCTTGGAAAGGCACTTATAACTTTCTCCACCCGGCAATTAAATAAACTCACACTTCATATGCTGTCACTCCTGTTCCTTTCTTTTGTTTAGAAAGATATTTTTGTTCTCTCAGATTCCCTGATCTCACATTGATTTATCTCTGTGCTTAGAAAATGTGATTTGTTTCCCTCAAGGTAACTAAACATTTGTCTACAGCCTCACCATCTCTAGTTTTCTAATCTCTACTTCAATATTACTTATATTAAACTTCTGGCACCTGCCTTCCTTGCTTTCCACCAAATTCTACCTAGGCTACCTCACTGATGTGGCAAAACTGAAATAAGAAGATGCCTAGAGAAATTTCTTACCCAATCTTTCCAAGACCAACCCAGTGGCCTTCTCTGATGGAGTGACTGTGTCAATGGACAAAGGAAGAGCTACAGATGCCATCTATCTGGACTTCTGTAAAGCCTTTGACATGGTTCCCCACTATATCCTTCTCCCTAAATTGGAGGGGGATGGATTTGATGAGTGGACTGTTTGGTGGATGAGGAACTGGTTTTGTGGTCACATCCAGAGGGCAGCGGACAATGGTTCAATGTCTGGATGGAGATCAGTGAGAAGTGGCGTCCCTCAGGAGTCTGTATGGGGGCCAGTACAGTTTAATATCTTCATTAATGACATAGATGAAAGCATCGAGTACACCCTCAGCAAATTTGCTGATGACACCAAGCTGAGTGGGGCTGTTGACAGAACTGAAGGATGGAATGCTATGCAGAGGGACCTGGATGAGCTCAAGATGCAGGCTCAAGGAAATCCGATGAGATTCAAGACCAAGTGCAAGGCGCTGCACCTTGGTCATGGCAACCCCCAGAATCAATACAGGCTGGGGGATGAAGGGATTGAGACCAGCCTTGCAGAGAAGGACTTGGGGTCACTGGAGGTTGAAAAGCTGGACATGAGCCTGTAGTGTGTACTTGAAGCCTAGAAAGCAAACTGTGTCCTGGGCTGCATCAAAAGAAATGTGGCCAGCAGGCTGAAGGAGGTGATTCTCCCCCTCCACTCTGCTCCAGTGAGACCCCACCAGCTATGTGGTCCCCAGCACAGCAAGGACATTGACCCGTTGGAGCAAATCCAAAGGAGGGCCAAAAAAATGATCAGAGGGCTGGAATACCTCTCCTATAAAGACAGTGAGAGAGTTGGTGTTGCTCAGCCTGGAGAATAGAAGGCTACGGGGAGACCTCATTGTGTCCTTTCAGTACTTAAAGGAGGCCTATAAGAAAGATGGAGAGAGACTTTTTAGTACGGCCTGTGGCAACAGGACAAGGGCTAATAGTGTTAAAGAGCATAAAATCAGAGTAGATGGAAGAAATTTTTTAAGATAAGGGTGGTGTAAAACTGGAACAGGTTGCCCAGAGAGGTGATGGATGCCCCATCCTTGGAAACATTCAAGGTCAGTTTGGACAGGGCTCTGAGCAACTTGATGTAGTTGAAGATGTCTCTGCTAATAGTGGGCGTGTTGGACTCCTCGTCACACAATTCTGGGGCAAGAATGGCAGTGGCTTGTGGGGGAATTGGTACTGGGGGATAGATTAGGTTTTTGTAGTTGCTATTTGAACTGCTTTCATAGTATCAGTCTCTTATTTTGTGAGGGATCCAACATCATGTGGCCAGCTGGTTTTGTCAGATTGTGAAAGTCAGTTTTGAAGTCCATTAGATCACCAAGTCTGCAGTTTCTCAAAAAGGAGGCTGACTGTATGGGGAATGCAAGAGCTGTCAAGTGCCTGGTTTGCTAGGAAGTAAAAAAAGAAACCCAACTGGTGTTAGCAGCTCCGCTCCATTGCTTCTGGGACAGGGTGTTAGAAAGAAGTCTCAGTAATTCCTGGCTGTGAGCAGTGCTGCCAAGAAGGAGCAGTGGTAGCAGCTCATCTCTGTGGGCCAAGAGTGAGTGGGACTGAGGGGATGAATGGGACTCTTACAGCTGTTCTTACACATCTGCCTTTAGCTTGACCTTTCAAAAACACCCTGCTCTGTCTTCCCCTTGAAATTTGCAGAGTGACCATCCTGTGTTGCTCTTTGGGAATGCTTTTCTCTTGGTATCTTGCTATGACTTTAAAGAAGTAATAGGTACTTCCCAAGGAAGAGCTAAAGAATGTGGTAATGGGCAGAAAAAAAATGTTCACCTAGCAAGGGCAAAGAAAGCAGGGGAAGGTAGGTGGGGAAACAGTGCTGATTTGCAACTGATATTTGAGCTATGATGGAGTTTCAGTGAACCACACCACAAGGGCTGCTGACTCATAAAAAGGTGGAATACCCAAAAGGAAAGCAATGATCCCAGGAATTGCATCCCATTATGATATGCCAGACACATCTTTGATTGCACAAGCCTATAATTAGTTACAGAGTTGTGCTGTTTCTGAAGAACGAAGAGGAAACAAAATAAATACTCCCTGTGTTAGTGACTAGCGGGATCAGTGGATAAAACTCAAGGATTGCTTTTAATGAAGTGTATTCACTGCTGATTTATTTAATTTTTTCAATTTCAGAGTAAATGTCAATGATTCAGTAAAATTTAACAAATCTTAAGAGACCCCAGAGCAAAGATCCGAAAGTCTCAGGAGTAATTTTAGGGCTTGGTTCCTATTTACTCAGCATGTAAGAAATCCATTAAAGTACCTTGAGTAATTTTTTTAAAAATTATTTTGAAAATTAAGATCTCTTTACTTTGTGGTAAGAAAGAACCGAGCTCATGAACGAAACTCGCAGCAATAGCTGTGTTACATCCTTGCTAACACTAGATGGGGTGTAAGGAAAGAGTGAAGGGGAAAATCAGGGAAAAGCAAAACCTTGGAGGTCCGAACTATCTCAGGCACAGAAGAAAGATGTAACTAACCTGAGCACGGCTTTCTCCACCTTGTCAAAAGCCAAACCCGATTATAAATATACAGGAACCCCTCTTCCCACCCTGTCCATTCCTCTGGCAGTGTGGATCCTTGCAACGTGGATATTTTAACACGCATGACGCACCACTATTAGTCACATTAACTACATTTTATTCATACAGTGAAAGAGTACATACACATGTCAGTAGCATAGATTGCATCAACTCCTCTTTACTAAAAAAAGCTCAGTATATATACAACCTTAAAATGCTCCTGCTGTAGCTAGTGAATATTAAATCGATGCTTATATAAACTAATATTCTTTACATAGATTCATGTATTTTAGAATACATTAAAATTATCGGTGGCATGTTCTGTTATCCTTTTTCACTGTCCTGATGGTCTAACATTTGCAATGAATTACGGATATGCATATTTTATTTACTATTCAAAACAATTCCTATTACAGAATATAGGCCATGGAGACAAACCTGTGGTTGCATTTGGAAAGGCAGAAAATATTTTCAATTATTAGTGATTTCTGGTTTTATGCCTGCATCCTGCAGCTTTTACTTAGGAGCAGGAAGAGCAGAACAAGGTTCTTTTTCATATCTTGCCTTTGTTTAATCCTGTGAAAAGTACCATAACCTTTTCTTAATCAACTGGAGCTTCTTGTCCTCCCTCATAGCTGCTTTGACCTCCAGTGCATGAACTCAGCAGAACAGGCAGGCCAGTGCCTGACTCCTGGCTTTTCCTGAAGCTGGGAGGGATGCTGAGCTGGGCTTTCTGACCAACCAACACAGCTACTCAGCAGAAGTGGCAGCCTGCCTGCAGAATTCATTTCCTTCACTCTCTTCTTCTGGTCCCATGTGAATGAGCTAGACTCCTGTGGATCACTTTATCCTCTTTATTAAGCCTGTCTCTGCAGAGACCATTTTAATTTAATTCAACTTGATAGCCAAGCCTCAAAATCCCCTTGGCTCTTGAAACAGTACAATCTCCTGGTATTTGATACACGAGCCTTTTTCCAGCATTCTCTTGCTTCCCTTCAAGGATCCAATTTCTCTAAACTATCTTTTCACTCTGATGGATGCCCCTTCCTGAGTGACCAGTACTCACAGTTGAGCCCTAAAAGAAAGTGCTGGTGCCCTGAGAAATGCCACCCTCATCAGAATATCTAACTCTAGTTAAACTTGCATGCTTGACAGAAAAGCAATATAAAATGCTTTCCCACAACATAGGCTAAATAAACGTTGCTTGCCAATCATATCCACTTTAAAAAGTAAACTGGTAACATGGTAAGAAATTGCATTCACTGGCAGACATGAATCTCTTTGTTTTGTCAGATTTGTTAGCTTAATCCGAGGAGAGGTATTGCTAAATCCTATTGCAGAGCATTGGTTTACATCTACTGGTCTTGATTGAACCACTGGGGCTGACACCGCCCTGGGATTCGGAGGGCAGCACTCAGTCCTTCAGAGGGTGGGATGGGCCAGGTTGCCAGTGTAGTTAAAAACAAGACCAGGTTGAGCACCTCTGTAGAAAAAAAAACCCTAATACATAGTTGAAAATCAGAACGAGTTATGTCTCTGACAGGCCAGTAATAACTTCTCATAGCAGAGAGGTAAAAGTTGGGGAAGACTGTGATATGCCAGGTCACTGGTAGGTTATGACTCCTCACAGGGGTCCTTATGCATAATCCTCCTCTGCAGCACATTTCACGCCCTGGATTTTGGAAAGCCTATGAGAACATCTCTGTTTGTGATCATAGGCCATGTTTCACATGTCCAGGGGAAAAATGCAAAACTCACTCAGCAGAAGGATGGTGAGATAGCCCTAAGTATGAAGGAATAAAGGACAGTTTCCTTTGCTCCTCCTGCTTTATGCAAAGCCTCCCTATTATCCAAGGCAGCAGTGCAGCAGCAACACGTGATAAAACAACCTAGTAGGCTAAGTGGTATGGAAACTTAAAGAAATATGTTGTGTAAGTGAACAAACAAGAGCTCCGATACACAGTTTTGTTGGGTAAGGGTGGCAAGAGCCTTTCCAGGAAAACAGTCCCTTGCTGTTATTCTGAGAGAGGCTCTGCGTGCCAGGATTGCCCTATTTAGGATGACTGAATGCCTTGGTCTGTAACTACCCAAAACACCAATGCAGCACAGTCTGTCCACATCATGCTGTTTAACCTTCAATGGATTGGCAACCTGGCAACAGCCTGGACTCACCCAGTGGAAATCCTTCTTGGGGGCAGGGTTAGCTGTAGTCTGAAACAGCTCCAACTGCTTGGTTTCAGATGACTTGGTGATCCTGAAGTCACAGTTAGACTTTAGCTGGAAGGAGAGTTCCCCAGATACAACTCTGATGTCCCAAACCAGAATTTATTGCTTATGAGCTGTGCTGGGGGGGGAATGCTAGACAATAAATCACCTCATTGCGTACAGAGGAGCTACGACGCGGAGTGCATCAATGTAGATACGTGTTTCAGGCAAAGCTTAAGCTCTGCCTTCTGGAAGGAGACTTCACAACAGAATAACATGTTAAACACACAGAATCTACTGGGAATCATCAGGAAAAGTATGAGTTAGGGCAAAATGGGATGGATTTCTGGGATACCTATTAAAACAGAGAGTGGGTGGGATTTGTAGTTGATTTGTTCATGGCATCATGCAGCCCTCTGGTATTTTCTGTCTATATTAACTTGATAAGATCTCACAGTCCTGAAGACACACACTCTTCCTGGCTATCCAGTTATTGTGGGCTGGGCTACTTGTTAAGCACAATTTGTTGCTGAAAAAAGGTGAATAATGGAAGAAAAATGGCAATAGATTTTGACTCTCCCTTCAGTCTGCAATGAATTAAAATGATGCCTTGGATTTACTGTGAACCAGAAAGACAGATTTTGAAGAGAGAACTCAAGAGTATTCTGGAATGTTCCCATTTGCTTTTACAATTCATCAGCAACCATGAAAAACTGGCTCTAATATTAAAACTTACATTAATAAAATGTTAGTTTAGGAGTCAAGATAATTTTTATGCTTTGTATGGCTCACTCTTCACTTTCTTTATGAGATGTTCAGCTCAAGGCAGTTTTCTGGATAAAATTGAGATCATTCTCTTAGATGTCAACATTAATCCTAATGCACTGCACTCCTCTTCGAATGACTACAGATTACAAAGTGTCTTTGAAAAAGGATAAAATGGACATGTCATGCAGTAACCAAGTAAATGCAGTCCCTGATTAATATGCAAGTTTGAAAAGTTCAGAAAATGTCATCATACTCCATAGGTGCACCCTGTTTTTGGAAAGGTCTCTTTTTGCTTTGTTTGTGTATAAATGTCATTCTACATAAATTTCACTCCAGCAGCTTTTCATAAACTCAGGTCAATGATGATATGTTCAAATATTTGAGTGTTCCCTTTAAAACTAGAGGCAAAGAAAAAATCTCTTCGATCTGTTGACACAGCTGTGAAAGACCGTGGTGCTTGCACATAGATTTCTTTAAATAATCTGAATATCTTCTTTTCACCATCCCACTGATAAATCTGGGAGAAGGTATAGTCACTTCCCAAGGCTAAGTAGTAATTGTTCTTGAAGGAGAAAGGCTGCAGTGTCATGGCCCCTCGGGATGGAAGAGCCTGTATCTCCACAAACTGTTTGCTATTCCATTTCATAACTCTGGAATCACCAATGAATCTTGTGAGCGTGATGTAAAGGTCATCTTGCATCCTGAAACTCTTCACAGCCAAGACATCTTCCATGTTGGGGATTTCACTGTGTGGGACAAACTTTTTGGAGGCTTTGTTCCACTGGAGTATAATGGGCACCTGGGCACGGCTAGAGAGGATTAAATATGATTTCCCATCTATATCGAGAAACTCAGCATCAGTGTCCCTGAACCACTCATGAAGAGACTGATACGAATAAAATCCTTTGTTATTCCACTTATACACTGTTGACAAACCTGCTTTAGAGCTATCTGCTATGACAAAAAACATTTCATTGTCTATCTCAAAAAGCTCTATATCATTTGGCTTGGAAATGCGAGATTCTTCAATGTCCTGGAATTTGACAAACTTCGTCCAGCTTTCATCAAACTTGTAAATGTGTGAGCCACCAAAGAGCTGTGCCACCACCACAAAGACTTGGTCACCAACAAGAATGGCTTTACATCCCACTATAGACTGACCTATTGCCCAAAGAAAGGAAACAAAACAACACATATATTAGCACAGCACAAAGCACCCTTTACACCACAGACATTACCAAATCACCCCTCCCCTGTTTTTAAACCTGCACCATCTCATAATTTTGTCTTCTGCTACATGCCATCAGAATGTCTTTTCAAGCTTTTGCTTCCCAATAACTGGAGAGATGACTTGTCTCACCCTGCAAGGTGTGCAAGTATGATGTACCATAAAATGCTAATTCCTTTTTATGCAAAGTACTTTTTATTTCTGTGTTTGTTCAAACACACGGCCCCTAATATCCAAAACAATTATTTAAGCTAAATTTTATTGTTTAAAAATGACAAGAATTTTTATCTTACGGTTCATCAGACATCTGAAATTCTCTTATTCTTGTAATGTCTGTCTTTCCATCTTAACTAAAAGAATGAAACACAGTATATTTTTCTTGCTCCAGAAGGATTAGAGTCAGCTTTTTGCTACTGTACATAGAAATATTGATGCATCTTGTGGATATATCACCTGACAGCGGGATGAAAAGATAAATCTGACTCTGTTGTTTCTGTTAGGTATTCTTGAGATTTTGTTAGAAATATTTAGGAATATTGCAGTTGCCAGATAGATCCGATCAGGTTATGGTCTGTTTTGAGAATGTCTAGTTAGACTATACAAGAACCACATCAAAAAAGTAACAACGAGACTATTACGATAGGTGTTGTTGGAAGCAGAGAGGAATTCCTCTGTGAAGCACAGTTTAAGTGGAACTATAGCTGCACAAGTTCCCCAATGCATGCTTGGTCGGTCACCACAGGAGATTTGACCTGGCTCCTCTGCCGGTCCCCTACCCATGGCTTTCAGAGCTGGCCTGGGATGATCTGCCACCCTCCCAGTGTAGGAGAGCTGGGAGTACCTTCATCTCAAGTACAGCAAGGTATCTGCAGCACAGGCATGAATGCTCAAACTGATCATCCAGGCTCCTTCTGATCTAACTTAGTCAAAACACACTCTAGAAGAGCTTTCACCTGTCTCCCGTCTCGTTCTGCAGAGAACAGCGATGCCTTTCTCTGCATGTTCACTGTAAAGGCAACTTTGACAACTAGCTCAGCTCCATAAGCCCATGTTGTAAAGGGCTAAATTTAGATACCAAATACAAACAGCTCTACAAAACACTCTTCAGGCTCTGCAGGCGGCTCTTTGTGTGCCTGTGTCCCCTGACAAAAATCTCACGTACATTTCAGTCCAGAGCTCGAGCTCAGACCTTCCAGGAAGAAACTCAGGGTGTGCAGCTAGGACAGAAGTCCTTGGCAGAAATGCCTCCTAATCAAGTCATTCAGAGGAAGGTGAAATACACCTGGAAGGCAGCTGTCTTTGCAAATGACTCAAACTCTCAATTTCATTTCCAGAGTCCTTCTAGGGCTCAGCTAGCTCTCTCTGGGCTGTTGACTTCTCAGTTTACATCCCTGGTACACGTTTTATCCTAATCTACCAAAACACAATGAAACCTAAAAAAGCAACATTTTTCATTTCCAAAATTTCCTGACAGAGGGGTAGCTTCTTGTAAACTTTTGTTAGTGACACACATGGCTGATCTCAGGAGATAAGTGCTTGCTGCCTTTGCAGAATTCAACACCAGAGGAGGATGCAACATACTCCACGTCTTTCAAAAATAAGGTAAAAAATAACCTATCACACACAAGGAACAGGATGGAAGGATGTTCCATGGATAAATTTAGCTCCTGAGTCTTCAAAACCTCTGGCTTGGAGTATCTGGGAAATCAGGCAGCAGGTAACAGCTCTAAAGTCTCTGTCTCTCCTGTCATGGTGTGACTGAGCACCACAAGTGTTGGTTAGGAACAGAATGGTTGTTAGAAAATCAGCATTAGAGCATCACGTGGCATCCACACAGGCTCTGTGTTTGATCAGTAATCTGGCCAAGATGTTAATTGAGCATGTTTGTAAATTGAAAGTAAATGTGGAAGCTTTACAGCCTATCTCTTTAGGTAACAACCACAGTTTAAATATTTCTGTCATTTTCAACTGGCTTCCTGGTCAGCTCACCCTGAAAGCATCCTTCAGACCTGTTTCCTTCTACATGCAATAGATTCTTTTTATATTCTGTTTTGCAGGCACTTTGGCAAGATCATGTGCTCCTTTAGCCTCTGCTTTAACTTGCTGTGTGATTGAGGCAGTGAGTGCTAAGCTGGCCTATGGTGTGACATTCACGGCAAGTATTTGTGCCTTCAGAACAGTTTACAAGATTGGACAAAAAAAGCCTAGTTTGTGCGCTACAGTAAGGTTAAATGTGCACATATTTAACAAGGTGCATTACTCCATGGAGTCATTCATGTCCAAACATCACTCACTTCGATCAGCCAAACACAACAGAGATTCAGGACAAAATCCGAAAAACTGGTCCCATCTACAAATTTTATCCTTGTGAAATGCCAACAGTTCATCAGGGACTGGAATCCCAGTGTTCATGTACCTGTAATATTGTCGTAACTCCTGAAATTCATTTCAATGTGATCCCACTCCAGCACCATGCAGTTCTCCATGCTGGGCTGTGCAATGGCTACAAACACATCATTCTTTGAGTTGAACGTATCCACTGAAACGGACTGGTAGGGCAAAATCTGGTGGACAACAAAATCTGGAAAAACACATTTACAACAGTTAGGATACATCCCTTCTGGAAGCACAGAGTAAGTGGTTGCTGATTAGAATGATTTACACTGAAAAATGAGTGAAATACTCTGGATTTTGTATAACGCTATCATGGAAGTATCAGTGCTCACGTTAGGCATGCAGCAACAGGGAAAGCGTCTCCTGCTTTAGGTATCATGAACTGTCCTCTGGAAATGTATTTCTCAAGGAGATCAAATAAGTAAATAGTTAAATAATTCAGATTTTCCAGCTAGGCTGGCTACTATCAGTGAAATAGAGAGAGGAGTCCCTTTCCCCACAGCTGGAAGTTGCTTTCCCGTCAAGTGAAATGGCCTTGCTAGAATCACGTTCAAGCTGAGAGACAGCAACTACCAGCTGAAGTCCAATAACTACTTAAGTCATGCAAATTTAATCACTAGCAATTTGTGTTATGCTAAACCAGGCAGAAAGTGAAATGATATCTGAAGTTTGCCTGGGGATAACCCCATTTTGCCTAGACCATAGACAAAATGGTGTAATCAAAAACTCAGTTAACATAATGTTTTATGGGGCATTATAATGTAGTTTAGGCATAAAATACAACCAACCTGAAAATTACTATCCAGTGGAAAACTTATCCTAGACAATAAGACTGAGGAATTGGAGCAACCTTTAAAGATCAGGAGTGTAACTCCAGAATTTAAGACTTTTTTTCTCAAAAATTAGGTGCCTTTGTAGACTTAATTTGAAAATTCACCCTGGAGTAAGTCAGCAGTCACCATAGAGCCAATCTGGGGCAAAGTGAGGAGACTTGGGTCTGAATTTGATCTTTGACCAGACAGCTGTGCAAGATCACTATTATCAGAAAAAACCCAAGGTATAGCAGAGCTGACAAAGCACTGGGGTCTAAAATGTGGCAGGAGGCCTGCATTGAAGTAATGTGTGGATACAGATATGTAGAAGAGGAAAGGCATCTTCCCTATGATGGCATTTCTCTGCAGAACCACACACTGCTCTGTTTTAAGCTCCATTTGCTACACGCCTTCACCGTGCACTCCTACGTTGGAAGGGCCTGAGCATCCTGGGATTTTGGTGAAATGGTAATTAAGTCCTCACTCGAGTCCCTCATTTTGGTGCATTATGAAATAATTGCTTCTGAATGAAGAACCCTCTGTTTCTGTATGCTTGAAAGCCTTGCCCTTGAGGAGTTACACTTCTGGAGAATAAAGACAGATGACTACCATTAAACAAACAGAGCAGATTCCACAGCTGTGAAAGAAATGACAGTCTTCATTCTTCGAGGGACTATTATAAATAGAGCTTGGGCTTGGTTCATAAATGCTGGTAGGCAAACAAGAAAGTTATCTTCATTCTCACTGGGAAACTAAAAGGGCTGAGTAAAACTGACACTGAGGTATGCAGAAAGTAAAAGTAACTGACCAGTTATAAAAGGTAGCTAAAGGATGGAGCAATAGCAGATAGAATCACAGAAAATAAAAATATTTTTTAAATCTTGAGGGAAAAAACTCCAAAAAACTAATCCTGAAAAGACATCTCTTGAAATCTGAACAGTTTTGAAACACTTTGGGGGAATCTGTGAATTGAAACAAACCAGTCTGTATGTGAAATTTGGATAGGAAAATAATTTGTAATCAGTAAAAAGCAATAAATGTTGGTTTTAGCACCAGCTGGGAATACCAGACTAATGTAGAACAGGGTTACACAGTAAAAAGTTGCTGCCACATCAGGCTTGCAAAAAATTTAGGCCTTGGGGCTTGAATTAGTTCTACATACCTTGCTGTAATGCTAGAAGGAGCTTATACAGTAAATACAGGATTGGGGGAGGAGCCCTTTCCCAACATTTTTCCCTTTTGAGCTGGATCCCCTGGATGGGAGAGGGAAGAGGACACAGCCCATGCTTTCCCCCTGTGCTGCTGGCTGCATGAGCTGTCCCTCTGTCCCTCCCACCCCATACACAGTTTTGCTCCCCCTGTCTCAAGACATGGTTTTCACGCTGTTTTCTGCTGGCTGAGAGTGGGGATGTTCCCCTGTCCTCCAGTCACTTATTCCACCTCTGTTCCCTCTGTGGTTGAACTGGCACCATGGCGTCATGGGTGAGGGACCCAACACTTTTATTGGGCTGATTTTCCTTTTGGCAGCCCTTCCTCTGGATGATCCCAGCACACAGGAGCACTGATGCCAGCGCAGGAGAGGAGGAGAGTGCAGGGAACATTGGAGGATGCTAAGGAAAAATAGAAGTGATGATCTATTTGGGCAGCTGCTACAAAACTGTACCCTGCAATTCAGTCCCACTCTCCTCACATCCCTTCTTCCCTGCAGGGATACTTCTGCTCCAGGTGAGGCTACCCAGGACCTGGGTGTGCCAGCAGTGAGCGTTAACCACCCTTTCCCTTCTCCCACTACAGGAGATCTCCAGCACAGGAGCAAGAATGGAGCAGTGCCTATTAATTTGCAAACTGCCTTCCTTCCAGACAGCAAGGAAAGAGAGGACCACCTCCAGAAGACAATCCCAGCTAGGTAAAGAAAGAGGAAAACAAGCTTCCAAAGCTCAGTGAGATGATCCCTGCCTGCAGGTCTGGGCAAAGCAGATCCCAGGCATGCACACAGCCTGTGTCCACTGGCTGTGGGAGCCCAAGGCCTGTTTTCCAGTCTCCTGAAAGTGAGTTACATGTTCCCCTGTGGTGCTCACAGCCACAGCACAGCCCCCTCACACACTGTTGAGGAAGAAAGACAAGAAATGAACTGAAATGGCTTAACCTGCTTCCATGATGCAAGCACTGAGAAATGGAAAAGACAGATGCTATCACAAAAAGAGTTAAAAGTGAAGGTCACCAATACTGTCAATCACTTTCTCTGTGAAGAACCAACAGGATCATTTTGTTCCTTGCCTTTTTATTTTAAATTTGGCAGCACCTCCTTCCATCTCTCCTGTTACCATTGTAGCAGTTCAGCTAATGCAATGAGCTGACTGGGCCAACGAGACACACATTTTACCAAGCAAATTGCTTTGTTACCACATCCTGCATCCAGTCATGCTCGACACAGAGTACTGGAGACCAGAAATGATGGAAAGTCTGATCCCACCTGGCAAAGGAGGGAAATACTATACTAAAAACTAACATGAATGAAAGTGTTTTGCAGAGCCCTGCCCACCACTGACTGGGAAAGGAGAATACACCTGTGGGGTATGTTGCTTTACTTCAGAATACAGTATGTATTCTAAGCCTATGACCAGTCAATCCTCAAGGAAGGAATATGGGCGTATTTGCACTCCCTTTGGATCTGGAGGAGGCAATGGCAGAGAAGGAGAAAGGAGCAGTGGCCTGACACTGCAGACCACCAAGGTCATACAGAGCAGCGTATGACAGCTAAATGCTGTGCTGTGGGAGCACTTCTCTGAGGGCGTTTGAACAAATATTCAGCTGGGCAGTCCTTGCCCCATGGAATGCCCTTGGTCCCCAAAAACTCTGCAGCACATGAAATTAGATTTACGCTTGGTGTAATTTCACTTACAGCAGACAAAGGGACAATGTTAAGGGTGAATTTTGCCTGTAGCAACTTTACAGTGTCTAGGTACAAAAAGGTGACAGAGGGCCATTAGGTCAAGATAGGTTTGAGGACCAGGTAAGGCTTTCTCTTGTGCACTGTTAGCACTACACAATTGCTTAAAAACAGATTGCAATGAAATAAAGCCTGCTTTTACTTTGCATTGCTTCCTCTCAGTGATTCAGCAGACATGGGAATGTAACTTGGGTACTGTTCTAAACTTGTTTGCTCTCCTGTGTTTGACATCCTTTTATGCAGCAGATTATTGCACTTTACCTCTGCTGCTCTTCTGACAGAATTTTGAATTTTGAGTTCATTCTCTTTTCCTTCACATATTGCCATCGAAGCACCTTTCATACCTTTTCCTGAAATTTCATTTTGCATTACTAGTAATCAACTTTTCTGTTGTCTTTTAATAATAATGACTGACTTGATGACAGATGAGAACTTGCACACCTTTGATATTACTGTCTAGAAAAAAGGCAGAGTGCTGACATCTTATTCAAAAAAGATGAAAAACAATACTTGCAGCTGATATTTTCAGTTATATGATGTGACTACATTTAAAGACAGGTAACTGCGGCAGTTTGGTCATAAAATATAAGCATAACCACATGCAAATTTCTCTTCACTCCCTTCAGCATGCTTTACATTACCTAAAAAAAAAAAAAAATCAAGATCCTAAGCAAGACAGTAGTCAGAACATTATTGGACTTTTCTCTTCAACTTAATGGAGTTCCATGAAGAACTGGTGGCACTATTGCCACCACCTTTGATGCTAATAAATCATGACTGATCAAATAAAGATAACAGCTATAGCCATATTTGGCACTTATGTTCATTGCTTTCTGTGAAATACAGAGATTTTGGGAAGCTCATCTGCCATAACTATATGGCTTTATTCCAGATAATAGAAAGCATTCTGTGATGAAAATTAAGCCACAAATTGAGTCATAATCAAGTCTTTTGGAATATGAATAGTCAGAGCTCTTCTCCCATTATCACTTAATCCAAATAAAAACTCAGTACTCACTTTGGCTTCTAAATGTAATTTTCCCATTTTGTACTTGTTCTCGTACTTGGAAGTGCTTTGTATGTAACCCTTTCCTCCCCCCAGGTCATGCTCATAGAAGCAAAAGGGTATCATCTAAACTTCTGATATTTAACCATTTGTAGTGTGCTTAGAAATATACATTCTGAATACCTGTAGTGGTGCATTCATAATCAAAACTTGTCACATCATTTAACTTCTTATCCTGATATTCTGCTGGACCAATACACAGGACATCAGAAACAGTGGAATTTGTCATCTTTAACCACAAAAACAACCACTTGGCTTTGCAGTCACACTCAAATTTATTTCCCCTTAAATCTCTAAAAAAACACACAGAAATAAACATATTTGAAAAGGTTGATAGCAATATGAGTACTACAGAACTGTTATCACCTTGACATGCTGAATTTCAAAATATCTGAGTATCCTTGAATTGTTCTGAACTGATAACAGGGATGTTTCTTAAGTTTTATTTGGACTCCTTTATTATGAACTCTCTTTCACCGAGTTTTTCAAAAAACTGTTGCAGTCTATGGTCATATATAATCATAGTGATGGAGCACTGTGATCCATGTGTAAAGTTACTTTTTCGGTAAGTTTTCATAGGATGAGGACTGTGATGTAATACATCCTGACCCTCAGGTTGTCTGCTGCAAGCCTCCTTTGCACCCTTTACTGCTGACACAGATATTCCCATTCCTCCCCTGAACTGTTCCAGTACCACTGGCTGACAGAGAAGCCTTGCAGATGTAAAACACAGAAGTAAGACTTGTATTTTTTGAGTCGCTGCTGATGTAGAGTCAATTTAACTTCTTCCTATTAATGTACGTGCAATTTCAGCACTGTACTTGTTCTTTGATCCTTTGGCAATTTCTGTGGCTTACGATTTTACTTTGCTGTTTGAAAGAGCCAGGGCAAAAATAGGGGAATCCTAGTTGTACAAGGAAATACTGACAGAATGTCAGCAATGTGCTACAACTGCAGAAAAACAAGGAAAAAAAGCTTTTTTTTTTTTTTTAACTAATCCCTTTTACTAAAATAATCTAAGGGAATACATGCAACAATAACAGGGGAAAATGTTCATAGAAACTGTAGTTTTAAAATTAATTGTCTCCCTTTCCCTAAAACACAATTTACATGAGACATCAGAAAGAAGTACAATAACACAAGCTATGTACAGCATCACGAGAAGCAACAGTGATTTAAGAAATAGCAGTTACTTTAGAGGAGTCTATCAAGCAAACAATTATAAAATGAAAAAAACCTAGAACAAAAAAATACACTTTTTTTTTCTGTGTAGATACCAGATACAGCACCACACACCCGGAAACCTAAAACTGAGAGCAAGAGTGACAGAAGCAGGCGGCCGATAAAAAGATCCTCATTACTTACAGTTCAATTAAAGAATCTAAATCACTGAAGACATCCCTTGGCAGAGCTTTGAGATGGTTATTGGCCAAAGAACTAAAAAAGAAAATTAGACCTTAATATCATTGCTGTCTCTTATCTTGCAATTCTTCTCAAGTCTGAGCTCACTTACAGGTTGTTAATTATCTGGTACTGTCCAGCCACTGGCACTGTTAGAAGTTACCAGGAACAGGCATTAATTATTCTCATTCAAGAATGGAGATTGCTTGAAGTTCACATAAAAGTAAAATATTTAAAGCTTTTTTTTTTGCCCAGGTGCAAATGTAACCCACAGAGCAATCACTGAGCATGCAGAAAAGAAGCAGGAATATTAATCATGAGTTGGCAGTGTGGTGGTGGTGGTACCAGTGCAGCACGGGGGGTACCAGTGGCATCCCAGTCCCAGCTGTGCCTGCACACAGGCAGCCCAACACGTGGCAGTGCTGCCCAGGCAGGAATTGCTCTAAGGCTGGTTTTTGATTTATGGCACGTTGTTGACAGCAGGAGGAAGCTGACACAGAGGGAAGAGAAGTTTTCTGTGTAGCAGAAAAACCAGTGGTCTCCCAGGAGAGTTTTGTTCAAGTAGAAATCACTCTACCAAGTGTTAAATAACTTACAGGTGAGTCAGGTCACGAAGGCCACGAAATGCATTTCTTGAAATGGTTTCAATTTTGTTTCCTTCAATAAATCTAGGCAAAAAAAAGAAGTATTTTAAAATACTTTAAGTAACATTATTATTAGGATCACAGTGCTTTAAGCTGTGGTTGCCAGATTCAGCATGTCTCTGGGCAGCTCCTTCAGACTGAAAAGTGGGAAGTCTCAGTGGAGCAGCTCACATTCCCTTTTTCCCTTTCCTTGGGTGGACTGCAAGGAGCAATGCAAGTACCTGGCAGCACAAGGGATGGCACATGACACAAATGTCCAGCAGAAAAGGAACGAAGTGAACAAGGCAAAAAAAAAATTATTCCTCTCTTGGTAATCCTCTCAGGATGTGTTGTGTGAGGCAAGAGACCTGCATGGGAGAGGCTCCTGAGACAGACTTCAGAGGCTAAAGTCCTACCTTACCCTCTCACAAATCACCAGCATTTTCAAACCAGGGGCAGCACAGTGGTGCCAGGGCTGCCCAGGCTGCAGACCTGCTCTGATGGGGAGCTCCCGTGGCTGCACACACACACAGTGCTCCATACCCACACAGCCCTGACTTGAACTGCCCACATCTGACATCTGCACAAATGGCAAGACCACTGCCTTGGTTTGGTTCTGGCTGCCACAGTTCAGCTCTCTCCAGCTCTCTCCATCTCTGCAGGGTGCTGGCTGCACACAAGTCACGGCCCCGTGCACTGGGGGAATAACGACAGGCACATATCGATTCCAGCAGCACGCTGCTCCTCCTGACTGCATTTCAGCATCTAAATAAAGAGCTGATATTTGAGCATCTTGACCCCTGAGCACTTGAGGACGCATCCCTAAATACACCATCATCCCTGCAAAGTGATTGCAGCCAGGTGGCCATCAAGATATTGCACGATAAAGCTATATCTGGATGAAGACAACTGTATGCTGACTTTATGAAGTTTGTGAGATAAAGGTGCCTCCCTTATTCCTAAGCAACTCTGCTTGCCCTCCAGAGAAGTTAGAGCAAAAATGCTATGAGACAAGGTCTCTTCTCAAGAGAGTCAAGATAGGAATGCAGGAGATGACAAGTGCTCTTAGTTCTGCAGTTTAGGTGTGGCAAAAATCCTTCATAAAGTGATCGGGACCCTGACTGCAGGCAAAGGGTGCAGATGAGAAAGTGTTGTGTCTACATGGGAGATGTCAGAGGCAGATCAGCCCTTTCAGGGCTGTGTGGGGCCACAAATTCAATCTACAAGAGCAGAGAGTCACCCTGCCTACAGACACCCTCACTGGCACCTGGCATCCCTGCACAACACCAGCTCACTGGTCCATGCAAATAAACAGGGCTTCACTGCACACACTGCAACAAGCTGGGACTCAGTAATTTGCCAGATTCTGGCCTCCAAGAGATGCTACCCTGGGAATTCCAGTCTGTTCGCCAGCAAAGCTCCCGTCTTTATCAGACCTGTCTTACCCAGACTCTGTACACAGAGTCAGTTTAAGGGTGCATTGAATGCCATTATGAGTGCTGCAAGTGCAGCAGGGCACAGCTGGAGATGTATTATACATATATATAGGCATCAGCTGTGCGTGCTCCCCAGCTGCTCCTCAGCCAGAGACTTTGCTTTGTACACACAGACACTTGTCATTCCCATTTGTCAGTGAGGTTTCATTCTTCTCTACAAAGTCTGATCCCTCATAACTAAGAGACATGAGTGATGGAAGCTGTACTGGTTTTACTGGCTGCATGGCCAAAAAAACAAATCACAGGGAAAGGCCACTCACAGCCAGTTCCCAAAAGGCAGAGGGGTAATTTGCTGGGAAGAGGAAAAGCTCTATGGAATTGTCAGGAAAGGCAACGACAGCCATTAACTGAGACCACTTGTTCAGCTGCTAAAAGAATTTGAAACCCTGAGACTTTACCAGTCTTCATCCTGCTCCCTGGCTTGCAGCTGGTGGTCAGGGACAGACTCAGCCCTTTGACCAGCTGAGGAGAGCAGGGTGTTTCATTGAGACAGGGGTCTGGCTGCAGTGACCGGTACAACTACCACGATGCACGCTATGCTGCTGGGACAAGCTCATCAGCACTTGAAAGCAGGTCACTAATGGTACAAAAAAAAAAAGGTTTTCTTCCTTTTTACAAACATACTGCAAATGGTTTTTTCCCCTGTAGATACAAGGAAAAGAGAATGCTTAGATAACTTGCTATCTCTGAAAAATCCAGATGTAGCTGAATCATGGATTTTAGCATATACCACTTACCATTATCTGCAAATTCCATTGTTGGCTACTCCACATGTACCAGACTATTAACCCTGAATACATCCCACCATAATATCTATTTGCCTTCAAGATTTTAGCAAGAGTCAGTTTTATGAGCATTGGTCTTCTGTAGAAAAGGACAAATGTTTTCCACAACTTCATTTCTGCTCAGAAAGGTGGGTGGAATGAGGAATTTTTTCAGGTCGTATTCATAGTGTCAAACACACCAGCTCATATTGAGTAACAGAGAGAAATGCTAGCCCTTTGGAGTGTGAAGGGAGGACAACCTTGTACCAGGGTTAATACTTTTTTTTAAAAGAAAAAAGGGTGAACTAAAAATAAACAAAAATAAGGATCAGAAAAAGAAAGGAATGTAAAAATCAACTAAGTGAATGATATAAACAAAAGTAGATTTAAATAATTTTAAATAATAGTATAAATAATTTGTGCTATATGAAATATATGTATATATATTTATGTATTTATAATTAATTACATAAAGATAAATGCTATGGACATTAAATAGGGTATCAGAAAAAAAGCAAAATAGGAGACAAAAGCTGGGAGGAGAGAAGCAGAATCAGGGTTGTTCTGGGCAGTACACCAGTACTCTGCAATTCCTCCTCAGGCTGCCCACCTGAGGTCAGGACAGGCTCCCCCACCTCTTACCTGAGGTTCAGATCCCCTTATCAGGGATGGCACTGTTCTGGGAAGCCAAGACAAGCTCTTGCTAAGCAATGCCTTTTTGGTGTGCTGTAATTGCACAGAGACACCTTGCATTCACGGCATCTTTTAAAAATGCACTGTAACCTCTGAAAAATCGTCAGCCACCGTAAAGAACATTTGCACAGGAGTGGAGCATAAATCCTTCAGCGCCCCTGCTCCTGGGAATCACAGTAAAGACCAAGACTCTGCAGCAGGAGTCTTGGCAACTTATCAAAACATCTTTATTTATAAAGGACATAAAATACCAAACTTACAGGTATTCTAGATGGAAGAGACCAGCAAAGGCATCATCTCGTATAACAGTGAAGGAGTTGGAGTTCAGCAAGCTGAAAATGGAGAGCAAGCATTAGGAAAGCACATTAAAACTTGACACACTGGATTATGCCTGTTGTGTTTATTGCCCGTGACCAAACTAATCTTACTGACTTGAGCCCTTATTGCCCCACCAATGCAGCACACATAAAATACTGTGGAATGGTCTATTGAAAAAAAAAAAATCAAAGGCATTACATGATGGTAGTTAATGTCCACTACTCCCCAGGAAAAATGCTTGCTGTGCCATTGACCTTGGCTAAACATAACCTGCTCCTCAACTCTGTGGTCCACTGAGCAGGACAAGCCATCATTAGATGGCAGGTCTGCTGAGTGCGGGCCCCATTCTCTCACCACCCCTCTGGCCCCACTGACAACTTTTAAGAGTCCACCTCAGCACCAATCCTAAGCTCCCAAGCACCAGCTCTCCTTTGTGCAGTCGCAGTGGGCCAGTGCTCACTCATTCCACACTCCCAGGGCAATGCTCCAAGCCTGACCTGCAGATGGGGTACAGCCTGCAGTGTGGGAGGACAGCAGCCAGTTTGTCAGCTGGAAACACAGACATATCCAAACCACCAAGACAGAATCCTTCTGCCTTTATAAAGCAAAGCCGTGTCCACAGGTGGTGAGGAAGAGCTGCACTGCTGCCTCCTCCAGGCACTGCCTTGCCCTCCTCCCGTGTGAACATCAGGGACAAAACATGTTAGAGCTGCACTAGAGAAGCTGTCACCTGAGCCAGGACAAGGCAGCCAGGGAGAAGGATGTTATGGAGGCTTTGCCAGCAAAGTTCATTCCTCGCTGTATCAAAGCACAACAGCGGACGATCTCCAAATGTTGATGTTCAAAGGCAGAGAGGGCAATCTCCTTTCAAGAAAATAGTAAAACTTCTTATTCGGTCTAAAAAATGAACACTACTTAAATAAATAATTTTTGGAAAATCTCAGAATTTTCCCCTATGAATGAATATGTCTGCACTAATTGCTTTATTAGAGCAACTGATTAATCTTCCTTTTGTATGGTTTTAGGCATTTTACTAAAATTAATTTAGAAGACTAATGAACATGAAATGCAAACTTTCCCTGTGATCCTTGGATATTATGCTAATACTAGACAAATGCTCCTTAAATTATCCCAAAGAAATCTGACAAAGATGCAGACCACCATCAAAAATAAATCCTTGCATTACTATTTTACCGTGATTACTGGCACAGAAGACATTGTCCTGAGGTGCCCATGTGCAGAATTATGCATGCAGTTCTTTGTCATTTGATCATTATTTTTTCTCATGTTTTAGGGAAAAAGTCACAAATTACACTAAACAACAGAATTTGTCAGTGCCCAAGGTGGTGGTGACAAACCCCTCTTGCTCCCACATCTGACTTACCATATGAAGTGTCATGAGCAACTTCTACCTTCTTCAACAACCCATCTCTGCCCCACCACCCTACACACCCCAACATCTCCAGGAATTCTCTACAGCTAAGGAAAAGGGACAATCTTCATCTTGTCTTCTTTCCTCTTCCTAGTACCACCATCCAAAACAAGCCAGATTCCCCCCATCTCTAGTTTCCAACCCACAGTTTCTCACCCATGGACTCCTCCCTTTCCTTCCCAGCTGGCACAGGCCTACTGTTTGCTGCCATTTATTGGTGGGCAAGGTCCTCGTCCCTCTGCTGGGGGCTCTATGCTGACCACCAACTCTCACAAAAACCTGGTTTTGGGGCCGGTTTCACATTAAAGGAGGTGAAAGCTTCTACCCCTTGCTTTGCCCACTTCCCCCAGCATTTTGCATGGAGTGCTGCTCCTCCCAGTAGGGAGACAGGCCTTTGAGTCAAAGGAGGTGGGGTGCCCAAGGAGAGGAGCCTGGCCATTAGCTACCAAATGCCTTTAGAGACTACCTCTTGCTAAGACAAGTTTTAACATCTAGCTCTGTGGCAGGCACTCAGCCTGGGTTTCTGGCAGGCTTTGGATCCTTTTTTTTGAATTTTTCTTTGCAGTGTATCTTGGCCCAGGGGGGTTAGTCGGTCCTTACGGGGTGGAGCGCCTGGTTGGTATCAGGCATTCTGGCCAGGCTGCACTGGGCTAGACAGGATGCAGGCTGCTGCTCAGCTTCACTGCAGACTACCAGAGAAATGAGTATCTGGGCTCCCCAGGGGGGTTGTACCGCAGTCTCTGTCTGTATCTTCCCTGCTGCCTCCCAGGACAGCTAAATTAAGCAAGTTTGGGTAAGCTCCTGGAGCAGGAGGCACACACCTAAATGCAACATGGGCACGACCGAGCAGCTTGCCTGGGGTCAGGAAGGAGGGATGGCTGCAAAGTGCTGGGAGCTAGACCGCTGTCTCCTGGGACAGAGGACTGCTGGGTCAGAAGGCATCTAAGGGGCCACCCTCCAAGTTGCACGCTGAAGCACGGAGTCATGCTGCAGACAGCACCAGCTCTTCGCACACAGAGGATTCCCTCTGAAGTGTGTCCGGGCAGCGTCTGCTCACTGTATTGTGCCCACAGTGTCACAAAGCCAGTGCCAGACTGCCGGGCACAAAGTGAGCAGGAGTGAGAGCCACCACCACATGACTCTGGGGGACAAGACTCAGCCTTAAACTTACTAAAGCTGAAGTTTAAAAAAGAGAAACTTAGGGCATCATCAAACATTTTGCCCTCCTTTCGTAACTAAATACACATTTTATGAAGTGGTTTCTGAGCAGAAAATGCATCCCTGTTATGAAACGGCAGCTACATTGGGGGACTGAGCAAGCTGGGGATTTATCCGTTTTCTCCCTTTCTACAAGGGAAAGGGAACTCTACTTAGGAGAAACTGGAAAGCTCTATGCTTAAAGGGACTCTATTCACGAGGAAGGGGCGAAGTGCTACTTGGCCGTGCTCCTTCCCAGTGCCATACTTACAGCAGCTGCAGGGAGGGCAGGTGGGAAAACATCCTGTCCTTGACTTCGGAGAAGGTCCCGTTGACCAGGCTCCTGGAAAAAGAGATGCCACCCATCAGGCGGGACCGCCCCGCATCCCTTCAGCACCCTGCTGCCGGTCCCGGCCCGCGCGGTGCCGCACTCACAGGGAGCCCAGGCCGGCGGGCAGGCTGCGCGGCGCCNAGCCCCGCGGGAGGCGGAGGGCGTGGGTGGCCCCCGCTGGTAGCTGCAGAGTGATCAGAGTGATGCTACCCAAAAAATCGGGGGGAGCATTGAGGTGCTGGAGCGTGTCCAGAGAAGGACAACGAAGCTGGTGAAGGGTTCGGAGCACAAGTCCTGCGAGGAGCGGCTGAGAGAGCAGGGATGTTTAGCCCGGAGAAAAGGAAAGGGGATTTATTGCTCTTTACAACTAACTGAAAGGAGATTGTAGCGGGATGGGTGTAGTCTCTTCCCCCAGGTAATAAGCGATAGGACAAGAGGAAACGGCCTCAAGTTGCACCAGAGGAGGTTTAGATTGATATTAGGCAAAGTTTCTTCACTGAAAGGGTTTTCAGGCATTAGAACAGGCTGCCTGTGGAAGTGGTGGAATCACCATCCCTGGATGTGTTCAAAAACCACAGAATCATGGAATGGTCTGGGTCGGAAGAGACCTTAAACATCTTCTAGTTCCAAACCCCCTGCCATGGGCAGCTTTCACCAGACTAGGTTTCTCAGAGGCCTGTCTAACCTGACCTTAGATACTTCCAGGAACGGGGCACCCACAACTTCTCTGGGCAACCTAGTGTGTCCGTGTGGTGCTTAAGGACATGGTTTAGTGGTGGACCTGGCAGTACTGGGTTAGGGATTGGACTTGATGATCTTAGAAGTCTTGTCTAACCATAATGATTCTATGGTTCTAAGACCAACTCAAGGGATGTCTAGATCATGAAAGAAGCAAATGGATGATGACACTGCACAATTCCAGTTGCTTTCCAGTAGTATGTGTGTATTAAGTACTCATTAACTGAATCATGTTGTATCTGAATGCTTGAAGGATTTCAGAACTGCATGTAAAATCACATTTGTAGTGCTGTGATTTGAATGAGACACGTCATGCACATCAATAAAAGAATTATTCTTGTAACTTTGTGTTACAATTATTTGTCTTGTAACATCAAAGAATTACTTTTTGTAACTCTTGTAACTTTCACTGTCCTCTGTGTCCAAGCTTCTCTTCCTGATTTGCACAGGCCAGTCGCAAAATTCTCATGACCATTTCCACTGCTGCAGCTTGTGTCTGCTGCCCCTCCCCATTGCCCACACAGTCCAGCAGAGCTTCCCATTAGGTGGTTGAAGACAGCAGACTCCTCTTTGTGCTGAGCATACCCAGGTCTCCATCTCCACCCATACACAATCCCTGTAGCAGGCAAAAATTCAGAAAGCGTGAGCAACACCTGAGCTAGTGGTTTAATTAATTTATCATCTGATTATGCAGAAACAAGACAGATAAATTGTTTGAGGTCAGTGTTAGTCCCAGTTTTCATTGCCTTGTTTTATCTTTTCAGTGATTTTAATGATTTGTGTAATACATCTCTTTGCAAGAGCTGTTATGCACCACATCTGCATCTTAATTCTGCAGCCACAATAATCTAAGGATGTTTATTTCATTGGCAAGCAGACAGAAATTGTTGTGAACCGTTAAAGCTGCCTGATTTCCTGCCATGCTTTTGCAGCTGGGTCACTGCTGCTTTGTCCTGAGGTCATTGAAAGTGCCAGAAAAAATAATTTTAAAAATTACAAGAACACTACCAGAAATCAAAAGGTTGTCATACTCTCACAGTATCCTTCCGGACAAAATATCTTGCACACAGCTAGACAAGTCCATAATAGACTGGGTGAGCAACTGACTGACAGGTTGGGCTCCAAGTGTTACAGTAAATGGGGTTACATCAGACTGTCAGCCAGGCACCACTGGGGTTCCACATGGCTCCATTTTAGGGCCAGAGCTCTGTAAGGTTCTTATATATTATCTGAACACAGGAACTGGATGTACATTAAGTAAGTTTGCTGATGACACAAAACTAGGAAGAGCTGTGCACTCCCTCCAGGGTGAAGAGGCCCTGCAGAGAGATGTGGGCAGGACTAGAGGGCTGGGCAGTCACCAAGAACATGAAATGTAACAAGAGCAAGTGACAGATTCTCCACGTGGGACACGTGATCCTGATTACACATACAAATCAGAGGATGAGAGCCTGGAGAACAGCCCTGTGGAAAGAGATCTGAGGATCCTGGTCAATGAAAATTTGGATATGAGTCAGCAGTGCCTGGGGTGCATCAGGCACAGCATCGCCAGCCGGGCAAGGGAGGGGATTGTCCTGCTCTGCCCTGCACTGGGGCGGCCTCACCTCGAGTGCTGGGGGCACCACAATGTAAGAAAGGACATAAAGCTATGAGACTGTGTCCAGAGCAGGGCAACCAGGATGGTGAAGGATCCTGAGGGCAAGACTTAATGAGGAGTGGCTGTGGTTGCTGGGTTTGTTTGGCTTTGAGAAGAGAAGGCTGAGGGGTGACCTGAGTGGGGCCTACAACTTCCTCAAGGTGTCAGCAAAGGGGCAGATGCTGATCTCCCTCTGGTGAGCAGTGGTAGGACACAAGGAAATTGAACGAAACTGCATCAAGGGAAGCTCAGGCTGGCCGTTAGGAAAAGGGTCTTAACTGAGAAGGTGGTCAGTCGCTTCTCCCCAGGAAAGCTGTCATGGCTCCAAGCCTGACAGAGTTCAAGGAACATCTATCTGGATGTCACTTAGTTGTATGGCTTTGTTTTAGGTAATACTATGAGAAACAGGGAGTTGGACTTGGTGATCCTTACGGGTTCCTTCCAATTTGAGTTATTCTATGATTCTGTGAAAAAGAAAAGACATAACAATAATTTCCCAAAACAGTGACAAAGTCATGAACCAGACAAGACATTTCTCCATGAAGTGTTACTGCTGTGGCCACCGAGGGATGCCACTTTGGGAAGCCTTTGATACATTCACCGTTTCCAAGTGGCATTCAACATTCTGTCAGGAAACACGGCCTCAGGTTCAGTGTTGCTACAAGGTTTTAAATGTCAACAAATGCCATATTGGTATGTAAAGCACCTTCTCTAAAAGATACAAAGCTAGGACCACAATTCCACAACTCAGTTCTTCAACTTTCACTCGTGCTAAGCTGTTTCCTGCAGACATCTAAAAATCCCAGGATGTTTCAAAATGGAAAATTATTTACCTGCTAGCACTGCCTACAAGTAATTTTGCAGACAAGATGTCTTCTGATTTAACCAACTTAAACGCAATTTATTTGGTGATCCCCTCTACCTCCCCATGGAAGGGGAAGCAGGATTTTCTCCTGCTGTCCCCATCTGGGGTGTTCTGTGCAGCCTCATCTGCAGCATCCCTGCTGCACTCAGTGAGGGGCAACCAGGCACAGACCACCCTTGCTGGAGATCTTGAAAGTGTCAAGGGGGCTTCCTCACGAGCCAGAGGAGAATGGGGTGGAATGAGAGGCAGGTGCAGCAGGGCCAGGGTACTGCACAGGAAGGCACCAGTGTGAAGAGTGAGGGCTTTATCAGAGGCTGAGGAGAGAGCCTGGAGTGCCAGCAGGACACAGCAGATGGTCCTGTCCTGCTGAAATTAAAAATGAGCGATTGTTTTGGAAAATTCACATGGCAGAAACAGGTATTTGAGGGGTTAAAAATACAAATATGCATATAGATAAGCACATAAAAATTTCATTAAAAGAACATTAAAAATTGCTTGGTTTAAAAAGTGATGCTTATTTTATCCATGCAGTAGTATAAAAATGCAGTGGCATAAAAATGAAATCTTCTCTCTTTTTTGAGAAGAAAATAGAAAATTGAATTTGGTGTTGAAATAGAACATCAAAGAATGAGAAATAATACTGAAATGTGCATTTTTCTGCTTTCCTTCAAATTCCAGCTCATAGGCTCAGGTGATTTTTTATATAGACCTGCAGGTGCATCCATTTAAGTCATGCCACAAATAAATGCAGTCAGCTGCATATGAAAGATTGTGCTATTCAATACCCATAGATAAAATGGCATTTCAGATGGGTAACACAAGCAAAGAAGAACTCAGACAGCATGTCAGCAGGCATGATACGAAACCCTGAACAGACAGGAGAGGTGCACAGGCTGTGCCATGCCTTTGAACAGTCACCATAGCCAAGAGCACAGGGGAAGGTGGGGATCCCCTGGGATGCAGAGTGTTCCCCAGTGCAGACCTGTGCAGTGGTGCACGGGGTCTTCCAAGTGGATGTTCAGTGGAAAATATTCTGATTCCCACATGAGTATGACTGAGACATCTCAACACTTTGATGTATGACATTATCACTGTCATTTCTTCTAGCACAACAGCTCTTTCTCTTTTCCAAAATTTTGGATATTTATCTTGAATTGCAAAGAGAAAAGAAATCAGAAGAGCATTTAGGAGCACATAAATATTAAAATAAATATCTTGATGTGAAAGTTGTCAGCTTTGTTTCTTCAGGATCAGGAAGGCATTTCTCACACATTCTCATTTTTGCTTCTCAATCCCTTTTTCATAAACCCTTGCTTTATCAAGTAAGTATTAACATAGAGGGTTTGACTGTATTTTTTCCATTAACTTGACAGAAGTGGACAGTTGTAGACCGAAGGCTGCTGATCAGGTCACCCCATGTAAAATGAGAACATAGAAGGAAAGAACACTTCAACCTTCTGTCTGAGAAAATTTAATTTCTAGGCTAGTTTGCAAATAAAAATGATTTTTGTTGGATCACAACATACCACCTCTCCAAAGTAAGAAATTTGAAAAAAATTGTGGGTGAGAGTAAAGTATGTCAGTGGAAGAGTTCCCACTATGAGGACTCTTAATTGCTTGTGACCCTGCTGTGGAAGAAGATATGGGAAAATTAATGCTCTGAGCAATATTCATCTTGCTGAGTGTTTTCCTTTCTTTCTTCACTCATGGTTGATGTGACCTTTTTGGACTCCGACTGCTAGAGGAGATGTTCTGCAACATGCAGAGCACGTTATTATTATCTTGAATTTTCTCCAGCTCAGACCAAATGTTTAGTCTGCTTGGTCAGGATTAAATGTCCTTTGCTCTTGACTTCTGAAGATTTCTGGTCCAGATTGCACACCTGGTATATTACTGCAGTTTCCCTTTTAAAAAGCACCGAAGCAATTTACTTTGCTGAAATGTAGGCTTTTATGAAAACTGTTTAAAAAAATATGCTCAGAAATCAAACAAAAATACAGGTTGCCAAATCCTACTTTGGGAGAGATAGCATGTCCTCTGCAGCGACACTGTGCTGCCCAGCCCTGGTCTCTTACACCAGAGGCGTGCTGTGTGCCCTGTGTGGTGAAGGTGATTATTCACATTAAACCAGAAAAAGAGGACTTGCTCACGTGTACTGCCCTTGCTTTCATGTTTTTTAAAAGGCCGCTAAGCCAGGATTCACAGTGGCTCCAAATCCCCAGATCTGGAAAGGAATTGCTGTGGAGAGAGGAACAGGCAGAACAAGTTGGGGTGCCCCAGAGATTTTCACACATAGCCCCTCACCTACAGTCCTACCCTGCAATGAGACTTCTTGAGATGAGTTATTAATAATATATTAGCACCACTGAAGGAATAAAAACTTAATAAACGTGACAACCCACATGCTTTCCTTTTTCCTTCACTTGTGAATCCCTGGGAAACCAAGGGAGTCACAAGTTGTGCCTTGAAGAGCAAAATTAATGGAGTCTGACCTAAGGCTGTATGCCCACATCCCCATGCACCTTCCCTCCCTGCATCCTCACCCGCTCGGGATCTGCACTTCCTCACTATGCCAGTTTCAGTGCCCTCATGCAATGGTTGCCCTCCTTCCAACCGTGCCCCATTGCTGTGCCTGTCAAGTGGGCAAGGCATTGGAAGTAGCTCCAGCTGGCACAATACTCTGGGTGTGCCAAGCCCAGCTGCTGCCAAGTGCTGGTACTGCAAAGGCTGAGCAGAAGCAGGGGCAGCTGAATGCTCCTTGCCTGCCCCTCATCTCTTCTTCCCACTGGCTCCCTGAGTGGGAGCTCAGGATCTCTCTGTCCTCCTTCCTTCTCTCCAAACTGGTTTAAGCTGAGTGAGTTCAAAGTTATCAAAGGGTCCTGGCAAACAGGCACAAATGCAAATAGAGGCAGTAAGAGAAGTCTCATTTCTTTAGGACATCAGGCGAAAGAAAAAAACCCATGGAAAGGATGACAATTCTGTGAGAAAAGAGATTTTGGTATTTGCGGGATGGCTTCATTTCACTGTTTTGCTACATGAAATTTAATATGAAATTTGACCACAGAAAATCAACAAGGGATTTTAATTTTTCTCTTTCCACCTTAAACTAAAGAAGAAAATATTTCTAATTTAGACTTGTAAATGAAAGTAAAATGCATCCTTTATATTCTTAAGGGCAGAAAGACTATGGTATTGGCTACAGAAAAAGTGGTCCACTTCTGGGTCAATTATGTCCTTTGAATTCAGTGAAATAGAATAACTGTATTTTTTTTCCAAGTTTGGACAAAGCTCAGATAATTTGCAGCCCCTCAAAAACATTGGCACATGAAAATAAGCCCTTAGATACCCCATAATTTCAGATAACCCACAGAGACAGGGAGACCCCAGGAGAAGGAAAGCAGACTTTGTGGGAATCATGGCAAAGGACTATTAAAAAGAAGGCTAGATTTTGCCTTGTATATATCTGTTTATGGACAAATTGTACAGTCAGGTAATAAATTCTATCAACTGCCATTTGATCAACTGCAGTTCCTTGACCATTTCACCCCAATTCCGCTTATTGATTTCATGTGCACTGAACTACTTCCAACCTTGCCATTCAAACCAGGATTGCTGGGTACACCACCCTTACAGAACAGACAGTCACTACGTTTTGGAAGAAGACAAACCCTCTGCAGTCCCAGTTTCCCTGACAATGACCCCATATTGGCTTCTGCACATTTGAGATGAACCTTAAGATAATGTCCATCAAATGACAGACATAGGAGGTTTTAAACACCAGTCAGACTTAATCTGACACAGCTTTAGTGATGCTAAAAAGGTCTGTGATATTTTCTGCATTTCAGGAAAGTCAAATCTCATTTCAGCAAATGAGGACAAGCAGCACAGTCTATGATCACGCAAAGAGATGCAGAACAGCTTGGGTGTATTGACATCATAGCATTTGGTGCCATCTTTGCTAGATTTTTCTCTTCTTCCTCCTAATTTCTATGTGGTTTCAGTCTGTTGTGCATCGTGGGCATGTTGAATGCTGCTGGGGAGTGTGAAGGGGCAGTGCTGACGAAAGGGTGTGGGGGCCTAGTCTAGCTCTGCCTGTTCCTTTCTCTTCCATGTCCTACTCCATTTCCACCACAGTATTTATACTCTGAAATACTTGTCGAGATTTGTGCTCTCTTGTCAGCTCTTTCCTCATAAGGCAACTACCTGAAGGTGGGTTGATCCTCGCTGGATGCTCTCCCACTCATCTTGTCAGCATGGAGAGCATCGGGATAGAAGGAGGCCCTCTCTTGCTGCTTAAACTCATTTCCATGTGAGAGTCCCTCCCTTCATTTTCTCTTATCCCACTCCCACAAAAATCATGTGTGGTAACCTGTGTGCTACAGGGGGGAAGCAGTATTTTCACTAATTATGTTCTGTGTTTAATGATGTTACATTATGTTAGAATATTTTGCATTTATAAAATATATTTCTATTTTACTACAACATACAACCTAATCCAGTGCACTGAAAAGCCTATCCCAATATACCAGAGAAAAGAATATGGGTTTAAAACCCCAGGTATTAAGTAGATGAAAATCAAGATAGGGAGACGTTTAACTTACAATAATCATAACGTCATTACCTACCTTGGCAAATTATGTCACTGACTACAATTTATTTTAAGCAAAAATTGCCAAGTGCATCTGTATTACATTTGTCAATCAGTTCAACAAGACTCATTTAAATTGCTTTGAGACACTCCAAACATTCCTGTATAACAAGATCTGGCATATTCATGTATGTATTTTAACAATTAAAGAAGTGGCACACGCATGGGGGGTGTTGAGGACCTCAGCACTTACACTGTCATTCCCCTCTCAAGGCAACACAAAGTCCTCGCTCAAGCTTGGAGTGACAAAAAGATAAAACTGAATTGGATGATGACTTCAGGTGTGTAATTCTGAGTGCACTTTTCCATCCTCCTCTGCCCATGGCTAATTATCCAACCTGGGGAAAGCTTCCTGATGTTTTCCAAAGATTTGTGAAAACAGTTCATGTTTTTCACCCAAAATGTTCTTGACAAAAATCGAATCTTTCCTCTTGGTTCTGCTAGGAGGTCCCCTCCCCAGCAAAGTGAACCTGTTGTCTTGGTTCACCCCACTGTCGAAATGCATCAAAAGTGCAGAGGGTGGGAGGAGGAGGAGACCAACAGAGGATGAGGATTGAGTCAGGAATCTCAAGAGAACTTGGCCCATGGGTGTCCGTGGGACCTGATGGGCTGCATCCAAGGTTCCTCACTCTGTTGGCTGCTGCCCTTGTAAGGTCATTCTCTGTCACCTTAGAGAGTTCTCTGGGAGAAGGAGAGGTCCCTAAGATCTGGAGGAGGGCAAATTTTGCACATGTCTTCAGAAAAGACCAAAAGCACAACCTGGGGAACACAAGCCAGTTATCCTAACTTTGGTCACTGGTAAAATCATGGAGTTCTCCAGGAACGCTTTTCTTCAATGGGTAGTATTTACCTGAACTTTAGCAAGGCTTTTGGCACTCTCTCCTGTGATATTCTTGCATCCAGGTGAGTCTGGATGGGTGGGCAACTGTTGTCTAAAAGCTGCTTGGATAGCTGGGCTCAAAGGGTAGACTGAATGAACCATCCTATAGCTGGAGGCCAGTAACAAGTGGAGTGCAGCAGGCATCTGTCCTGGGACCTGTCCGGTTTCACGTCCTCATCGATGACACCGTGAGTGCACTCTCATCAAGTTTACACCAAATGGGTGCACCATTCAGTAAATGGGAGGACAAGTCTGCCATCCAGAGGGACCTGAACACACTGAAGGAATGGGCCAGCACGAATCTCCTGAAAGTCAAAATGGATGAATGCCACATCCTGCACTTGGGCAGGAGCAATGTAGGGACACAACTGGTGCCCAGCTGGTTGAGAAGCAGCTCTGCCAAGATGGACCTGGGGATGTCAGTGGATACAAGCTGGGCATGATCCAGCAGTGTGCCCTAGCAGCAAATGTGGCCAGGGGTTACCAGGGCTGAATTAATGAGTGTGTGGCCAGGAGGTCAAGGGAATAGCCCTACTCATCAGTAGTGAGACTATGTTTGCAGTCCTGTGCCCAGTTTTGATCCTTTCAAGTAAAAGAAAGAGAATGATGAGCTGGGGCGAGTTCAGCAAGAGCCTACAGGCTGGTTGGAGCCTGGAGCGCTTCCCTCTGAGGGCAGGCTGAGGAAACTGGGCTTGTCCAGCCTGGAGAAGAGATGGCTTTGGAGGCACCCAACAGCAGCCACCCAGCATCTGTGGGGAGACCAGCAAGGAGGCAGGGCCAGGGTTTTAACCCACAGAGACACATGGTAGGAGAATGAGAGACAACAGATGATGAAACAAGAGAGGTTCAGATTGGATATGTGGAGAAAGATTTTCCCCACAACGACAATCAGGCAGTGGGGCAGCTGCTCTGAGAGGCTGTGCAGTCTCCATCCTCAGGGGTTTCAAGAAATAGCTGTATCAAGCCTTGAGAAACCTGGTATGACCTCAGAGCTGGCCCTGCTCTGAGCCAAGGTTGGACCAGTAATCTCCTGAGGTTCCTTTCAACGAGAATCATGCTGTGATCACATGAGCCTGTGGTAATGGAGCCTTGTTTATAGACTCCCTAAATGAGGATCCTGGTTGTAGGTGGTATCACTGAGAATAAGAAATGCAATTTTGATGTTTTTTGCTTCCCTATATTTAAATTGTCATTAAAAAAGATGGATTATTTTGGGGAATTTTTTTGCATCACCCAGATGTATTCATGTGTATGCTCATCCATATATATAGAAACAGAGATTGTCTGTGCATTTTCCTCTGTGTATTTATCCACTAAATGCATGTTTTATAATCCTCAGTGTTTTGCAAGGCTACAGGGTAATCTGCTTCATTCAGTAGTTACTCTTGCTCAGGAAATGCACAACAGCCACAAATGCTCCACAGCTTGGTTGCTGGGTAAACTGTAGCTCATTTGTATTCAGCATGCTGTGTAAAAGTGATAAGAAGCCAAATACTCCTAGGAAACAGCACAAATGAAATACAGCACGCAGGAGGCAAAGTATTTATAGAAACAAAATATCAGCATTTTCCACACATTTACACAAAGCAATTTCAGTCTTTTCATAGGAAAAAAAGAACATCTCTGGCACTCATTTACTCATTTCCCTGCAGTCATATATTTTGGCCAAAAAGCACTGACTACATGGAAAACCTTCAGGTCATAGCAAATTAAAGATCAATGACAACCTAAAATAGATGCTGTCATATTTTCACTCCTAACATGTCTTTGCAATAAGAGCATTGTTTTAGCAAGTAAATAACGTGACATTTCTGCTTGAATGGGATTTTGGCATTGTGGCTGAACCCTGCCCGTGGATCCCCAGCCTGCTATGAGAGAAGGAGTTATATCTATGTTTAACTCCTTGGGACCTCTGAATTGATTCATTGAAGCCCATTAAGTGCAAGACAGAGGCTGCCCATTGGAAAAGCATCTGACCACATCTCCCTTCGTGTGTGCTTCCCAGCTACAGGTTCTCTTTGGGGTGGTGAAGCCTTGCTGTGTCCAGGTGTTATGTCCACTGCAGCCCTCGGGACAAGCCCCCTGTCCCAGCAGGGCTGAAATGTTTCAGCTGTGCTCAAGGGAAGCGAGGGAAGGACTCACCCCACTCAAGTCAAACTGGCTACACGGGCAGTGGGAGAAGCAGGTCAGGTCCCCACTGCCCACCAGGGCCTGGTGTTGCTGCACAACCCCCTCGAGCCACTGAGCACAGCACCTGTGCCACTGCCTCTGGCACCCAGCTGACAGAGTGACTTGTCCTCTGTCTTTGAGTGAATAGGCAGGAACAGAGAACTGTTTTTAAAGTGTGGGTAATTGATTCTTGAGACTATCAGTGATGTTTTGAGACTCGGATTGTTACGTGTCATCAGCCCTCCTGTCTCTCATATAGTCTTACGAGTACCATTAAGCCTATGCATCAGCTCTTATGAACTGGAGCAAAAATATAGTTGTTTAGTCATTCCACAGTAAAGTAATAGGATAGGTAACAATTTTTGCATTAAGCTTAGAGAATAAGTACCTATGCAACTAATTCCAAGTATTATTTCTATTTGGCTAAGATGTGAGTGAAGGTTGGGAGACACCATCAGCTGTACCTTCTTCTGAGTTCCCTTGGCTTTAATGATTTCCTATTTGTGGATTTTGGGGGTAGGGATTTGGAAATGCATGGGAAATATAAGATAAAATCCCATCTGAAGTGTGAGTCTATCTTTTATTGATCTTTTATTGTTGGAGTTTTAATTAGGAACACTGAGAAACAGGAAAAACAAGAGAAAATGCTGGAACTGTCTAGTACAAAGCAAAGAAATAAAACAGTGGAAAAAAGCATCTGAACTTGGAAACAGTGGAGAGACCTAAAAATGTCTTTTTGTTGCCATAGTGTACAAATGAGTCAAAAATATTTTAGACAGAAATTGTCTTATCTATTAGCAGAAAAGATGCTAAATTTAATGGTACTAAGTAATCATTTGCACATCTCTATTTTAGCTTTTGTTCTCTTCAGTCTTTACCAACATTAAGTAAGCAACTAAACACATAGTGTTCAGTACAGGCCAGTGATTTATAAACATAAAAACAAGGCTTGGACAGCACTGGAGGCTGTGCAGCAGAAGCCACAAGGTGCTGTTGGAGGCTCATAGTTCAACATAGTATTTTCTGGAATCTATTTTTGTCTATACCTACACACACAATGTCTGCAGGTAAAACGAAGACATTTACAAAATGTATTCCTGCAGAACAGATTTCCTGCTCTACACCAGCCTGCAAAGCTTCAAGTCTGTTCCTGCCTGGCAGAGGAGTGACAATATGTACCAGTTCTAGACAAGCCTGAAAAAATGGAATAAACTGGGGAAAAGAAAGGATGCAGTTAGAAAATGTTTAAAAAGCTGATCCTGGAGCAGCTGCAAAGCACCAAATCTAAAACTCTTCCTGGCCAAAAATGTGAAGGCTTTGCATGTTATTCTGTTTAGGAGAAATTGATGCTATGCTGTTTCTAACAAAATTTCTGATCCCTTTTCCTTTGGGCATTGGAGGGATTAAGAAAACAAAGATAGTTTCTCTGCTTCTAGCAAGCTTCTTCCAGGCAGCCTATTTCCAAATCTGCCTTTCTGGTCTTTCTCTTGGGATCACACTTATTTAGGCTAGGTCTGGCTTTCTGCTCAGTTCTATATTTTACTCTTCCCTTTCATCTATAGTCAAGGATCAGAAAAGTTCCTCTTCGCAGGTGATTCAGTTTATTCAGTGACTTTACATATGTCGTACATTGTATCTGGTGCTGATACTAAGTAACAGATGTTTGCTTCACCAATTTCTGTAACACAGCTAGATTAGTGTGAAACCTGTCAGAGACACAGATGAATATTCATGCTCAGGACATCTATTTCACTCTTCGGGATGCTTACTGATTTAATGACATCTTTAAAATTAATGTGTGCGCTCCATTATGTTTTGGATCATGTGGCTAAACTGATCCGGTTTCTCCAGAGCTGTAACAAGGATGTCAACATTTCCCAGTGTGTACCCGAACAATATCTCTCTTCTTCGTATCAGATTTCTATTTCTCATGCTAGGATCCTTTTTATTTTTCAATACTCATAAATCATACTCATGCAACAAAACAATTCCTTTTATTGTGGAGTGTCCTACAGGGTCAGCAAGATCTTATCTAGAGCAATGCACACATGTTAAAAGCTGCAGTTCAGGAGTTGTACTTTTCAGTTAAACTAGAAAAGACAGGCTGGGAAAGTAAGGTAATACCTCTCTGTACAGGGTGTAGGTGCAGAGCACTGAAACGTCAGTAACATATCAGATGGACCTTGGAGGGCACAAGATGCTTCCTTCCCACAGGCAGGAGGATGGATCAGTAACAGCAAATAATTCAGGGTAGGCTGGAGGGGAAAAAAAAGAAAACCTGACTTAGAGATGTGAGATTGATGACAGAGGCATCCCTTCTCATGCCTTGTCTGAAGCCAAACAGGCTGCATAGCTTGGGAATTCGGGCATCATCTACAGGACATGGTTTTCAATAGTGAGGTGGCTGCCTGTCAAACAGCTTGGTTGTTGTCCAGCTCTGGTGGGTCCTAAGGTCAAAAGGTGCCCAAAACTACTCAAAACTTAGGGTTCTAGATCAGGCATGCTTAAATTCAAAGGTGATGCAGAAATGGAACATTTATTTGCCTCTTCCCCCATGAAAGCCTAGAGCCACTATATTTTCTTAAAGCACCTTGAAATAACAAGGGATCGAGACCTTCACAAAATGCGGTTCCAGCCACTATTTTTAAAATATCATGATAAGCACCATGTTCCACCCTCACACAATGCTTTTCTGATCATCATTCAACAAGGGAATGACAAATCTATTCTCTGTATTGCCCCAGAGGATTCTCTAAGCCTTGAGGGAAGAGTCTTACCCTGAGGCTTAGTCTCCTCCCCTCTGGAGGAGAAGAGATGTACTTCATCCTTCCAGGTGTGACAAACAGAAAAAAAAATCCCTCAACATTCATTAAGCTGAGCAGAAGGAAAAAATAGCTTGACAACCTTTGGCCTCATAACTCGGGAGGTAAAGAGCAGTGTTCCAAGGATGCCGCTGCTCTCCAAAGGCATGGAATAGGTTCCCCAGCTGAGGCCCAGCCAGAGACCTTCCATGGTTGCCTGCACCTCCAAGGAAAGTGCTCCAGCCCTTTGGATATGCCACAGGGCTCAGAGTATCTATACCTTTAAGGTCAGAAGGACTTTGGGCAGCTTCCTTAGATATACTGTAGGGGCTCTGGATGACATCCAAAGGGGTCAGAGAGCACAGCACTGCATGAAAGACTTGGGCGTGATGGTTGATGAAAATCCTAACCTGAGCCAGCAATGTGCACTTGCAGGCCAGAAATCCAAGAGAATCCTGGGCTGTACCAAAAGGAGGGTGACAGCAGGTCAAAGGAGGTGATTCTCCCGCTCCACTCTGCCCTTGTGAGACCCCACCTGAAGTACTGGGTACAGTTTTGGTGTTGCCAACATAGGAAGGACATGGAACTGCTGGAGTAAGTCCAGAGGAGGACTGTGAAGTTGGTAAAAGGGCTGGAGCACTCCCCTATGAAGACGGGCTGTGTAACTTTGGGCTGTTCAGCTTGGAGAAGAGAAGGCTGTGTGGAGACCTCATAACAAGCTCCCCATATCTGAATGGGCCTGCAGGGAAGCCAGAGAGGGACTTTTCATCAGGAACTGCAGTGACAGGACAAGGAGTAATGAGCACAAATTGAAAAAGGGGATATTTAGGTTTACTGTGAGGGTGGTAAGACACTGGAACAGGTTGCCCAGGGAGGTTGTGGGTGTCCCAACCCTGTCAGTGTGCAAGCCCAGGTTGGATAAGACCTTGAGCAACTTGGGTCTAGTGGGAGATATCCCTGCACCTCGCAGGAGGGGCTTGGGACTAGATGGCCCATTCTAACCCCTCAACATTCGATGATGCTAAAATTCTGTTATCTGAAGTACTCATGTCTTCTTTTTTTTTTCCTGGCAGTTAGGAATCACGCCTCTGGGGAAGCAGTCTCTTACCGAAAGTGTTCGGGCCTAGACATACCCTGTAAGAGAAATCAAGAGGGAGCCAAGAGGCATGGACAGACCATACTGTACTGCAGGGGTGCTGGAATTGGCAGCTTTCCTCCTCTTATAGGGCATACCTTGCCCAGACCCAGGCTGTCAGAAGTACCCCAGGCAGCATTTGCTTAGAGTTAAGTTTATTGACTTTTATAGGCAGCACCGGAAAAAAAAGTCTTACCAAAGCTGTTCCAAACGCAAACCTGAGTTACAGTGCACCCTGAGTATCACAGCTATAGGTGTGTTGGAGGAGGTGTGTTGGTCTCCTATGTGGGGGCTTGGCTCATGCGGTCCCACTGGTCCCGCTGTCACTGGCACTTCCCAGCTCCTGCCTGGAGCTCAGGACAACACGAAGTGCAACGCTGGCAGCTGGATAGTGACAAGCCTGGCTCTCCCCATTGGCGCAAATCTAATGTCATGACTTCCATCAGGAGAATCATCACTATGATAACTGCAAGCTGGAGTTATGGGATATTGCTCTGAACCAGTCAGTGAAAACAGAATACACCTATCAGTTTGAATTCTGAATCAATGAGCAAAAATAATATCCTTGCTTAAGATAGAAGACTGGTATCACCAGAGCTATTCTACACCATTTGACAGATTTTGCTTTATATTTATATGACCTTTCCCTTTCTTTAAATTTTTGCTTCTGCATTCAAAAGCAGAATTCTATAAAAGTTCTATTAAAGATGACTTTGAGTGAAAATGATTCATTTGTTTTGGAGCACTGTTAAGACCCATTTTCATAAAGAATGGAAAAATACAGTCATGATAAAAGAACTTTGAATGAAGACAAAGGTAAGCTCTTTGGGAGTGCGGCCAAAGCTCTGGGCGTGGGAATCACGTTCCCAGAAGTTCCTGCTTGACAGCTGGCTGCAAAAGACTGGAGCATGGGGAAAAACCAAAGACTAGTGTGCAAGAGCAACTAAAGGTCATAGCAGCAAAGAAGGAATATGAAAATATGAGATCAATCTGTTGGGAATCGTGTATTTATCAACAAAAGGCTTTGAGAAAGATCTGTCAGGAAGATGAGGCATGCAGGAGAATCGCTTGAGAGACAAACAGGAAGAATCTTGCATTGAATTCGGAAAGAGTAGCACCACCTACTGGTGACCATTTGGGTGGCAAAATGCTGGCATATTCCCAACTACACTTCTGCAGATAAAGGAGAAAAGCAGCTGCTACTAAAATGTTTGTTTTTATAATGGACCCTTGAAATATTTATAAAGATGGGAATCTTAGTTGCACTTCTTGTAGCATAGTAATTGTCAGTTCTCAATAATGCCCTAAGTACTCAAAAAATACATAGGTTTGAGCTTAACAAGACATTATTAGGCCAGCATTACATCTGACCTCATTTCAATTAAAATAAGAAAAAATCCACAGAAAAACCTTTCCATGTGTCTCACACTTACCAGTATTTTTTTAAAAAAGGCAAAACTCTCCATATGCACTAAAAGCAGCAGAGTGGAAAAGACTACAAGATAAATATCTGTAATAAAGAACTTGGTGCCTTCTCTCCAAAGCGTCTAATCAATCAAAATGTATTTTGCTCTGCATATTTGCCTATTATATTTGCTGACCTGTGTGAGTAAAGCTTACAAATATTGACGGTCTTGTGCGTTTTGGGAAAGAAGGTTTCAAGTAAGGAGCCATCCATCATAGCATCAGCGCTCTTAGGAGCTGTTAAGAAATAAGCTAGGACTTCTTGGGTTGTTCTAGGGGCCCTCAGTTATCACTTGTCATAGCTATAGGAGTGGTTACCCCCAGTAAAGGGGTTTCCATCCCGGCACATGTGGTTTGGACATGGTGCAATTAATTTGTCTGCTCCCTGTGCCCATCTTCTTTTATTTGCCGCTTTTTTTGTGTGTGTTTGTTTGGGTGGTTTTTTCTTTTATTGCTAGAAACCTCTTATTGCTGTTAGCTAGAAAGCTCCACTCACAGAAACCAGACTTGTGGGCAGTTCAGACAGGTTAAACGCTGGTGGGAAAAGCTTATGTGGAGAGGCTTGATTAAGGTCCATCAGGAGCTGCAGTTGATGCCCAGGCTGATGCCAAGTACCAGCAAGAGCCTCAGCTTTCCCCGAAGTTCATTTGCTGTTTGTCAGCAGCTGGTAAGATCGGGCCACGTTCCTGCAAGCTCTATTAACGTATAATTGGATGTGTTCAATGGTGTTCCCAAAGAGCATTGTTTTATCTCTTGCCTTAGCTGTCTTTCACTCATTTAACAGCTGGTTAAATGACAGATACAGGCAGGAGGGAGCAATTCTGCTGGGACCGGGCTGCGCTCGGCCCAGCTGCGCGGCAGCGATCAGCGACGCGCCTGTGCTCCCGCCCTCGCACCGACACAAGCTGGCCCGAGACAGGGGCCACAGCTCGTGTCTCTCTCTACTGCATCTGCATATTAGAAGGAAAAGCAGCTAAATTTTTTCCTGTTTGACGTTTCTGAACGCAGTTGTTACTTTATCAACCATTATATTATATAACTACAATATGATTATGTATAAAGCAATAATATAACTATAATATATCTTAATATAACTAAATTATTATCTGGATTTTGCAAAAAACTTGGAAAGGTATTTATATACTGAAAGTGTTCTTGGAAATGTGAAATCTAGAGGGAAATTTTCTGTAGGTATGGATGAATTGTGGCTTAGATGATCAGGATTTATGGCACCTATATTGTAATGATTCAAATTACTCTCTTAGTAGGATTTTTTTTAAAAATATGTCTTAGAAATGACTGGTTTGGATAATTTTTGCCTTTGTTGAGACTTTGCAGTAAAATTGAAAGCAGAGCCCAGCAACAACCTAAGTTTGGACAAAAATTATAAACTCTTTGGAAAACAACCCAGATCTCTGTGTATAGATGCAGTGTATGATGCTTCTGTTCTGCACTCTGTGTGTTAAAATTAAAACATCTATCCTGAGACAGAACCAGAAAGAGAATGAATATTTCAAACTAACTGATAGGACTGAAAGTTTTCCTGACAAAATCTTATTTTAGACACCTTGTTTTCTGGAAAGCTACAACTAACAGCTTAAAAAACAATACTGTTTTATAATGTGGATAAGTTATTTGCTTAATTTTCAGCAAGTTGAATTAACTTTCCTAAAACCATAGACTTCAAAGGTAGGATTGGTAGCGTGCAAGAGGCTATGCAACTATAATTGCTGAGATATTATTTTTAATTATTTGAAGTATATGTTGATAGTCCTGAAAACTGACATTTTCTGGCAGTGTATATTTAATAAACTGAGAGCAGCAGAAATGGTGATGGCTCAGTGTCACTTCACTGCTCCTCCTCTGTCCCTCTGGAAGGAAATCAGAGATCTTTTCTAAGCTCCTTTTACCTTAAGCTATTTGAAATTATCGAAGGAGCTACCTAGTCAAACCCAGTAGCCTGCAAAGTGGGAGTTGCTGATTTTACTCCCATATATCGCCATAATGTGGTATTTAGTCTTGTGGATCTTATAGCAAACATTACTCAGGCAAAAATGCATTTATCCTCATTTAAGTAGAAAACAGTTAAAAATGGAAGATTTGAAGCTATCTGCACTTTGACCAGCTACTTTGGGCTTCTGAGACAGAGCCAAAGGGCATAACCAGCACAGCTACATGAAGGGCAATTGGCCTTCTGAGGGGATCCTGCTGTCTTGTCCTTGTTACCTATAAAATGGGAAAGATACTTACTCAGCTCCATCTCACAGACTGATGGAAAAATCCATGCTTTCCATTTCAGGCTTTGTAGACCTCAGGCAAAAATAAAAGATACATGCAAGTGTTGTACAACCAAAATCATAAAATAAAGAATGAAATTGAATTTTTAAATGAAAATATTTATGGGGTTTTTTGTACATGCAAAGGCTTCTCTAAGATTGGCTCTCCCCTTTTTATGCCACTGTGAGTTTCTGTTGGTCTTTTTGCAAGGCCTTGAACCAAGTCCCTCATGACATATGTGCTCTTAGTCTGGACGAGTGACATAATCAGTCTCATCCCTATGCTTTCACGACACAGTGCTGGCACTGCTATGCTTACTGAGGAAATGAGGTCACCCAAGACTCACAGATTCCTAAATACAAATGCCTGTTACTGTGGAGTAAGGCAGAGAAACAAGAGGAGCCACAATTCCTGCACAGCCCTGCCACACAGAACACACCACTAGCATATACTTGAGCACAGGGCCATGAAGAACCTGAAACACAGGATTTCTGCCAAGGAGACCTGTTTCTCTCCAGCCAGCATAGGGGTGAGGAATAGAGAAAGGAGCTACAGCACTGCCCTGTACATGAAAATAATATCAGCACTGTAGTGTAGGAACAACAAAACTGGGGCAAACAGTGGGGAGGGGAAAGTTGAAGGCACCTTGCAATTTAATAAACTCATGCCTGATCAATAAAGGAACAAAAGCAAATGCAAAAACCTTGTAGGCTTGCCTACAAGGACTGGGAAAAAGCCTCAAGTATAGCTGACCCCTCCACAAACCCTTACAGCTCCTCTACTCTTCACTGCATTTAAGACTCATTTAAACCTTATCCAAACAACTCCAATCAGCACTTTATGGACATCAGCTGCAGCCAAGGTACTGACAGACACAGTCACATTAGCCCTGGAGGCAGCACCACCTGTGTCTCCTCCTCTGACAGACCCCACCTTGACTGAAGGTGGAACACAGCAGAAGGTGGGATGCAGCCACAGAAATACAAAGCAGCAGCATGCAGAAAACCAGACCTGTAAGGTAAAAAGCAGGAGAACACACAGCCACTGTAGGAAAAAAGGCAGGGGGTGACAGCAACCTGGTAAACTGAAAAAGGAAGAGGAATCACAGAATTCCAGAATGGGGAAGGTTGGAAGGGATCACAGCAGGTCACTTGGTCCAACCTCCCTGCTCAAGCAGGGCCATCCTAGAGCACATTGCACAGGATTGTGAATATCTCCATGGAAGGAGTATCCACAACCTCTTTGGGAAACCTGTTCCAGCACCTAGTCACTCACATAGTAAAGAAGTTCTTCCTCAGTTCAGGTGGAACTTCCTGGGCATCAGTTTCTGCCTGTTGCCTCTTGTCCTATTGCTTGGCACCACTGAGCAGAGCCTGGCCCCATCCTCCTGACACCCTCCCTTCAGATACTGATAGACATTGATGAGGTCCCCTCTCAGTCATCTCTTCTCAAGGCTGAACAGGCCCAGCTCCCTCAGCCTGTCCTCATAACAGAGGTATTCCAGTCCCTTTATCATCCTCGTAGCCCTTCACTGGACCTGTTCCAGGAGCTCCATGTCTTTCTTGTACTGAGGAGCCCAGAACTGGACTCAGCACTCCAGATGCACCTCACCAGGCCTGAGCAGAGGGGCAGGATCACCTCTCTTAACCTGCTGGCAATGCTCTTCCCAGGGTACCATTGACCCTCTTGGCCACAAGGGCACTGCTGGCTCATGGACACTTGGTGTCCACCAGGTCCTTCTCTGCAGAGCTGCTTTCTAGCAGTTTGGCCCCCAGCCAAGTGCAGGACCCTGCATTTGCCTTTGTTGAATTTCAAATGGTTCCTTTCTGCCCATCTCTCCAACCTGTCCAGGTCCTTCTGAAGGGCTGCACAGCACTCAGGAAGATCAGCCCAAAGCTTCACCCAGCTTTGTGTCATCCATGAACTTGCTGAGGAGGCATCTGGACCTTCATCCAAGTCACTAATGAATAAATTAAACAGTACCGGGCCCAGTATTGAACCTTGGGGGACACCACTTGTGACAGGCCTCCCACTAGACCCTGTGTCACTGATTACAGTGCTCTGGAATCTGCTGTTCAGCCAGTTCTCAATCCCTCAGGAAGGAGGAACTGTTAGAAGAGTGAGAAGATTTATCATTAAAAAAAACCCCTCTGCTCTTCCCAATGTGTTTATTTTGAGAACACATTCATTGTGCATGTGCAGCTTATCTCTATAGCTCAGAGAAGAGAATAGATCAGCTCTCTGCTGTCACCTCGACTGACGGACAGCTGCTGCTGTGGCAGAGTGACAGCTGAAAAGCCATGTGATTGATTCCAACGCCGTCTTGCTCGATTGCAGCTAATGAGAGGCTTGTGTTCACTCTGCCTTTATTGAAGTGATTTCTTCTAATTGTCTATTTAACACATTAAAAAATACTGAGAGATACAGGTCAGTGCTCCAGTAAGCTGATGTTCAGGCAATGTTTTCCAGGTACAAATGAAGATTTGCTTATGCTCAACACAAAGGCTGAAGATAAAAAAATTAATGATGTTATCAGGTAAAGCAGGTGTTGTGGTCACACCACCAAGGTCACTAGCATTAACAAAACACTTTGAAAACAGAACTGTGGCATGTTCCCAGCAAGGTGCTGGAGTGTTGTAGAGATAATGTACTCAGCCTCGAGGGGAAAAAATATGATGCGCTAACACTCAGTAACAGCTGTTAATGGCAGAGAATGGTGGACAGGAGAAGGATGTTTGACCTACCAGTCCTTTGGAGGAAGATGTAAACAACTGGCTTGATTCCCCACTGCCTTGCCCCTACTATGGCCTTCTATGCTTATGCCAAGTAAATGCAGCATTTATGCTAAATGCTCTCACAGCCGAAGAGCTGAGTTTTGCCACCACTTGGATGGATGTAAAAATCTACAAAAACTGCAAGGTAGAGGAAAATTAGAGCCTGCAAATGCAGGAAGAGGGGTTTATGCAAGAACAAAGCAAACAGGGAGACTCAGAAATGCAGTTATATAGCAATTAAATGAAAGCGGCATTTTTAAACTCTGCTAAGTGGTGCCCCAGGAGTCCTGAGTCACTGCTACTGCCTTCCACGACAAAAATACATTGTTACTGCCTCTGCTTTCTGAGCCCACGGCAGAGCCATCACATCCAGGAAAGAGGAAACACCACTCCCTTCTGGATCAGCAGACTGGACAACCCAAGGCCAGCTGCACACCTCACTGCTGCCCAGCTGACACCTGCAGGAGGGCCACTGCAGGCCCTGCCTCACTTGGCAGAGCAGTGGCATTTCAGGATGTGGAGCACAAGGTATGCCATCACTCAAGCTCCAAGACCCTCAGGCCGGCTCCACCCCATCAGCAAATCCACACATGCCTTACAGCCTTGCTGAAGGCAGCAGCAGTGTTTCACTCACCATAACTTTTAATAATGATAAGGATGTAGAAGCAATAAAAAAGCATTTATACTGCCCATCCCAGTGCAAAAAGAGATGGAAAGCTATTTACTTGTAAATGAGCACATGGATCCAGAAGTCACTGGGTGAAGTCAGCACAAGACACTGTGAAGAGCCCACCAAGACCTCCACTTTCTCAGTGACAGAGAGTCACTGAGAAATATTTCCCTTCAAGAGGCATTGGATCAATGAGGCTGAAATTCCTAAGCATGCCTCCAGAGATGGAAAATGAACTCTGTGGGGCCCAATGAAATCATGCACTGCTAGGTCAACATGGTGTGCATCTTTTCTGAAACTTGAAGTGCTATCCTTGAGCAGATTTAGGCACAGATTAAACATTCAGCTGAAATTTTTAGAAACAAAACCAAAGAGAAAACCAGAGCGCGACAGTTTGTGCCATCTGCACGGAATATGAGCATGAGTTTTAATGGCACCAGTTAAAACATTATTAAAAAAATTATATTCAAATCCAATTACTGATTATAAATCCTTTAACAAAAAAAAAGCTGGCGGCATGTGCGCTTGCACCTGCTGCTGTTGTGTGCCCAGCTGACTTCTCGCGTAGGAGGTTCTGCATCAGTGGGGATGGCGATGCACTGGTAGGCATCCCTCCTCCCTCCCCATCCTTTTTCTGGTGCACTAGTACAGCAGAGTCTAAAAAAAACCACACCCAAAATTACTCAGTGGGGTGAGGGGAGAACAGAGTACTGGAAATGCATAGTATTAGAGAGCAGGCTACTACTGGTGATGAAATCAGAGCTACATCTTGACAGTATTCTCTGGTGCTTGCACTATGCAGGAGGTCAAGACTTTACTATGCATATTCTGATCCTCCTGGAGACTCACCACCCCCTCAGTTGCACAGCAAGCATTTCAGGCTACTTCTATTTTTATGAACTTCCTAGACACTTTCCTCATCTTCCATTTAAAAATGTGTTTTTACTGTATCCCAAGCCTCTCCACCCACTAAGCCAGTTGCAGTTCCTCTACCACTATTGAAATAGATGCTGTATAGAATCAAAAGCCAGAAGAAGACAATCAGAGTAGTAAGCAGACTTGTATTTAATCAAGATTTTACACAGTATGTTGCAAATTTTTTTAAAGACCTTTCTCTAGAAAATAATAGACATATTATTTTCCCTCACCAGCTACATTTCTCAATTTGACATACTGGAGACCAAATTAAGCTCTTTTCCCTTCTGCAGTTCCTCAGACTCCAGAAGTTGCAGGTTTAACTCCTCAACAGTAGCAGTGTCTGCAAACTAGTTCTACTTCACATGTGCTTGGCAGCCCAGCATCAAAGTAAAGCAGGAATGCTTTCCCCTGCTGGGCACTGAATTCTCCTGCAGCCAGAGCTCAGGGCTGCACCCGTGACCCACCAGCTGCAGTGCTGCAACAGTGCACACTGCCCCAGTGCCTGCAGAGGTGGCTCAGAAACAGTTTAGGTAAGGGACAAGAATGGCTGCAAACATTTTTTTACATGAGTTTCCATAGCAATATGAGCCTTATACATCACAAGAGCCAAATACATATAACCGATGTAGAAAGCTTCAAAATTGTTGGAAACCTTGCTCATTTTCCCTATATTTTGGCCATGTGCTCCTCTGGTACACTTCAATTGCAAGAAGTTTGCCTCAGAAACAGTTTTTGGAGAAAACAGATCAGTAGTAATGCTACGTATTCATCCTGAATTCCCAAGTGGTGTGTTCCTACTTGGGATGCCTAGAAAAAGATCAATAACACACACATCTCTGCTGCTGTCACAGTATGTGTACATGACCAATGCCACCCTCCAAGCAGCAGTAGGTGTAAGATGGTAGCCTGACGTTTGCAGCCCTTTGAGAATAAGTAGTAGCAAAGGTAGCACCCAGCTGAAACCGCTGTATTCTTTCTATCCACATTACGATAAAAACCAAACAGTTTTAATTTTGCTATAACTGACTCAGCCTGGATTGGAACACAGGATCTAAAGGCAAATTAAATTTCACCATCCACATTAAGAAATCAATTCAGCTTCTGAACTGGATCAGCTTTGAATTCAGTTGAAATGTGGTTTGATGAAAGACTCCTGTTCAGCAGCAGATATAATTATCACACCCATCTTAATTAGATCATGAACTTGACTTTAGGATCCCCAAAGGAGTATTGAAAACTTGGTCCAGTTACACTGAACTTGGTCCAGAACACTGAAGCTTATCCATCAAGATAAATATATTACCAGTTCTTTGATACAACAGATGCTTGATGAGTAATGGAGCAAATGCCTTTTTAACTATGGTTTTTTAAAAGGATTATTAAACTGCACTAAAGTGTATGCTGTTATCTTTGAGGGGAAAAAAGTATAATATATGAAAAACAATTATTACAGAGCACATGGAACACAATTTTTCAAGCACTAGTTCCAGAATTAAAAACATTTGAACAAAGGTCCTCTGTGGAGAGTCACTTTGTAACAAATTCAAGGCTTTAAATAGCTATTGTTTAAAAAAATTGTCAGCTATAGAAATTGTTTTCCCTTCAGATTCCAAATCCTGTCAGACCAGGGTGATTAAAATGTTGCATTAAAAAAAAGGGGGGGAGGAAAAGGCAATCTAATCTCCCCTTATAAAAGTAAAAGCAGCAACTCAATTTTTAAAGTATCATGAACAAAAGGCTGTACCCCATCTATCATTCACATATGGATCCATGTAATGATTCTTCAATTAGAATTATTATCTGTACAGCAGCTGAAGACTGAGAACTGCTGATACACTGCAGATGAGAACATTTGCTAGTCTCTGGGCTCCAGCCTTTCTTAAAAAATGATGATCACACAATATAGATTGCTCGGTTTATATGTGTATTAAGCTGCAATGCCAGCATTTACATTTGCAACATTACGATTTTGCTTTCTTAGGCTCAAGAGAATTTGCTGCATCTGGTAGATTTTATTTGCTTTGTATCTTAGGCAATTGTTACGAGCAAAGCACAAATAGGCAATATTATTGCTCCAAGTCCTTTGTTTTGTTGATTATCTCAGATACCACAAAAAAAAAAGTAAACTAAGAGCGGGCCTGTGAGATGGGTCATTCAGTGTCAGTTCACTTGCACTATATTATCCCAGTGCTATTTTTATAAGGCACAGCCATCTGCTCCCTCATTTCTTCCACCTGTATAGATCCAGATAGTCTAAGATGCAACATCAGAGGGAAAGCAAAGCACCTCGCACAACAGTTGCAGGCCCTGTAAGGGGGGAAAGTCACTTCAGTGATTCAGACTGCAGCAACCTGAGCGGTCCCTGCCTACCCTCGCACCCTGTCCCGCTGCCAAAGGTTACTGTCTTTGGTAAGCAACTGGCTGCTCCAATATACAGAATACTGAGGCAGGAAGCTGCAGAGATGTGGCTCCAAAGTTTGTGGAAGTTTTACTGACTGGAAAAACTGAGGTACAGCATGCNAGAGGAAAGAGAGAGAGAAAGAAAAGACAAGCCATTTACATCTCCTTACAGCCACACGGGCTCAGTGGCCAAGCTGCCTGAGGTGCCTGCTAGGATGTGTTTGTACAGCAAACAACAACTGTGACTGCAGTCTGGGGAGCTGTACCTGCACAAGCTTTAATCAATCATACGTGTAACTCCAGCAATAACAATGTGGAAGCAGCACTTAAGCTTAAGATAGAATGGACTTCATTAAGTGAGAGCACCTTCATGATGATTAGCACAGTACTAACTCCCACATACTAGCATCACTTCTTATATGAATTCATCTGAATGTGCTGGACAGACAATCTCTCAAAAGCACCACTATTTTGATGAAGTGATTTACAGAGGGCTCTGAAGGATACATGTCTCAGATCCCACCCAGCAAAGTAACTAAAACATTTCCTGACATTTAGAACTCATTAATTGTGGTATCCTGAGCAATACTACATTACAGACAGACAAAGAAAATGTCTTTCAACATTATGCTTACTTTGAACAGTAGATGACATAGAAGCTATGTACAATGTAGTAACCACATTTAAGAATAACTACATTTTGCAACCTGCAGCACTGTCACTCCAGTGATATGGAACCTTTGTTTCAGGAACAGACTCTAAATCTATTGTTTGCTTAATGAATTCAAATCAGCAACTGCACAGAGCCACAGAAGCAACAGTGCCAATGGCAAGAGACACTACAAAAATGGAAGTATATACATTTCAACAACAGTGGACTAAAAATGCCAAAATACTCTCAGGTCTCACTGGCTCTTAAAACTGCTGCATTAATCCTACACGGCATTCCTCCTTTTCAGTGAGTTTTTGATCTGATCACCCTATCAAATCAGAAGAATGAAAATTAGAAAAACAAAGCCTAAACCCCCCAATGACTGTACCTCTTCATTCAACAACCCCTGACTTTCAGTATTAAAGCTCCTTTAGGCTGCTAAATGATGCAAATATTTTCAAGAGCTGAGTATTGACAGAATATGAGATACTCTAGGTTCCTCTTTGCCACTGGAGGCTGACTAGTTCTAGGTAGTACATGACAGGTGAGAACACCTGAAAAACTTTACTATTCCAACTCTGTCATTTACCCATGCAGTTTGAACACTGTATTTAGTAAGTGCTATCCCAACATTTGCATAAATATTTGAAAAGAAATTAAAAGTGACACATTCACTGATGAAAAACAAAGTATTTTGAGAGCAGAGAAATGCATTGCTTGGATAGTCTATGCCTTAGGAGGGAATTCAGTCACTGTCAGACAATCTTGTTAAACAAGAACATGTGAATAAACATCCTGTGATTTGGTAAACACTGGTCCAAATAGCCACACACAGATCAAAAGGCAAACTCTGAGTCTTTATTAACATAAAGCTTTACTTTGGCAGATATTAAGTGCATTTTATACATTGCACAAAACTTGTGTCTGGTCCTTTGTTCTTGGAGAGAGTATCAACTACTTTCTTAAAGCTGAATTCCACCCAAATTTTTATTATTGTTTTCAATAACAAGAAGATAAGATCAAGAATAAATTTCTGCACTGCAGATGCACAGTCCTAACCCAATACAAACCTGACATACTTCAGACAAAACCTTATCTTGCTGTGTTACTAAATCTGTATCTTCTAGTCTTCAAGTTGTTCTGTGGCTGCATTAGAATCACTTATTTCATTTATACCTTTTTCTTGCTTTGCTTCTTTTCTAAAGGTCTTCAAACACTTGTCAAGTCTTTTTAGGAATACATCTACATCTTGCTTTTTAATTCCAATTGCTGAGGCAGCATTGAGGTAAGCACAAGGATAGTCATTTGCATGTGACATAAAGCCTTTAAAAGTGTAGTTATTCACAGTTTGTACAGACCCACAGGGAACAACCCTGAAACAAACAAACAAAATCGTGATTCAGTTAAGGATGCCTTGATATTTCATGTGATACCATAGATTGAACACAATTACACAAATTCCTACTGAAGTAAGGAGTTGCTATTCCTACCACTGATACTCAACACCAGCATAACTTTTAAAATCTGTTGAAATGCCAGGTCAAACAATGTATGCTACAAAAGAATTACTTATACAAGAAAAGGGAAAACCTGAAACCTTCACATCAGGCAAAGAATTGGAGAGTTTTAACTTCAAAAATGGAAACTTTTGAATAATTTCAGCCAAAGACGGTTAAAATTACAGGACCAGCCAAGGTTAGGACAGGCAAATTAAAAAGAGCATCTAACCACAGTACATATAGATTTACTGTCATTCATCTGTGCAGGAAGTGGAATAATCCAAGCTAATGAAGCATACCTTCTGACGTGGAAACATTCAGCTCTGCTACAAAAAAATAACATTAGGTCTATGGCAGAAGTTAGCATGGCAGCAGTAATATTCAGATTAAGGAATGCTGCCAAAACAAATTTTAAATCATTCTCTTCTTCTAAAAGGTTTAAACCAAAATCATTAAAAATTATTTGGCTTGCATTTCATTGTAACAGTGTCTCTAAGAATAAATTCAGCTCAGACTGGCTCAGGTTATAGATTTTTAATTTTTTAAATTATTTTTTTTAACACAATTAGTTCCAGAAAGCAAAATTTTTTTCCATTTGACAAAAAGCTATGTAGGATATTAAAAGCTTATTCCCTTGACATCCAGCATAATCACATTTGTGCTGCAATAAATAAAACAAAGATCTTACACCTAAACTATAAGATCAGATAACATCTGGAAACTAAATGAAACCAAGGGATACTAGGGAATAACGACACTAAATTAAAGGGGGACAGATTATCTATTTAGGCTACCAAAGCTGACATAGGAAGCCTCACTGCTCACTCAGGCAGGGAGACATTACTAGTCTATAACAGTGATGAAGAAGGGTGATTGCTCTCTAACTCGTTATTGTCAGACTGCCTTCTGTAACCATGACACAATTGGTATAAAACATTTTACAGTATTTCATACAATATATGCTAATACACCCCCCACAGCCCCCTAATTTTTTAAATTCATAGTGTCCTTACCTTGCTCCAGAAACTTGTCTTGTGAAAAGCATAGATCCAAGCTGGGTAACAGCAACATCATTAGTTTCATCTAGATTCTTCAGTGACATGGCTAAAGTAACATAAGGTCAGGTTAAAACTGCTACAAGGCTGCTTTTTCTCCAAAGAGCCACCACAAATGACAAGCTGCTTTCCAACAGCAAGAATCTAGCCAAATATTTGTGTTCACATACAAAGAAAAAAAAGAAACACTACACATAATAATTTTTAATTTTTCCACAAGCTGTCAGAGATTATTCTTTGGTTAGACTGTATGCAGATTCTGCACAGGTGGGCATTTTTATTTTGGTGTTCAGCAGAAATTGTGGTTAGAATAAATACCTCAAGTAGGAATTCCATAACCTCTTTTACAACACAAAGATGATGAGTAAAATAATTATACCCTAATTTATTTTTAAATCTACTTTTTATAAAGTGTAACTACATGCTAACATCTTCTGCCTGTCTTGAATTCATTTCTGTCAAATGAATACCTTGGACAGGAGCAAAATAATGGGCCCAAGTTACAATTTTATTTTTATGGTAGGTTACCTTATTGGGTTCAATTTAGTAGAGTGTAGTGATGTTTAATATACAGGAATGGTATGTGAAAGAGCATTATGAATCCACAATATTTTAGATTTTTTTAAAGTTAAAACCCCAACAATTACCTAAGGAAATGGGATTATGTGGTGTATCTAACAGTCTCTCATTGTGGTTGTCTGCCAGCTTCTTCAGCTCACTTGAAAGATACGAAAACATCTCCTGAAAAAAAAGATGCAATATTTTTTGTTATTAGCTACCAAACAGAGAAAATAGCACCTATTTCACAAAACTGTTAAGTCTCCATTACATCCTACAGGTGCTCAGCTGATTCTCTTTTCATGTGTACCAAGTAAGTGGATCAGACAATGCTCTGAAATAATTCTATAAAGGAACAGTTCCATTTCCTGAACACTGTTCTTATCTCTAAAGCTGATACAAAAGTCTCTATCTGGTCTAGTATATGTGCTTGAGATGTCATTTATTCTCTCTGTGGCCCTGAAACCCAGGGAGGTAAAAAATCTTGAAGAGATTCCCAGTGCCCAGCAGGTCTCACCCCACCCCACTTTTCAAGAGCCTTCCCATGCCCTAGCCCCCTAAGCCACTGAGAATGAACTGTTACCATCAGATGGCCACGTTTTGGCAAACTGCTCTCCAGTAATACATTCCAGACTAAAAGCAGTGTATTTCGTTACTATGTATCACACAATCACATTTCCCACTAGTGCAGAGACTTCTTTTTCTGTATGACAATAAAAATGCAGTCTCTTAAAGAGGCTATGAGTACACATTTGATTGTATTTTGTTTCACACAATATACACTCCCCTGAATACTCAGCTCTGTTGAGCAGTCTGTCCTTTTTCCTAGGACCCCCCTCCTGTTCAAGCTGACTATAAGAATGGAAATATCTGAATTTCTACTATCACTTAATTGGATTGCACCTTTACTGTGAAAGTGTCATAAGACTGAGATTCATAAATACTTTGGCTCAGATACAAGTCACACTGCACATAAAAGGCTGTTTCTCTTACTTCATCTGTATTTTATATCCTCCCTTTTCCCCAGTAGTAATCTATGATAATTGCTCATGCTCTTCCTCAGTTTAACATATTCCTCTTCAGATATCAGCTCAAAACACTTATGGACAGAGTGAGAATAAATATCATTCTTCTTATTATATGCTTTAGCTTTTTTTCCATCCTTTTTAATGCTTAGTCTCTCATAAAAACTAGCAAAACCATACAGACATTGGGTAGCCTTTTTAAAAGATATTAAACACCAGGTTTCTCCTCTTTCAGGCCATAAAAATTGTCCTGCTTATCTGCTTCAGTGTGCCTGCCTGTTTAAGCATCCTCATCAATTTCTGGACCTGACAAGTGATTTTTCATTCTTTAAATAGAATTACCTCTTCTGTTTGTAGACCAGTATCCTGCTTTGACCTGTGGACTCTGACAGATACAAATTACAGCTTGTGATCAAAATTATGCTTTTGAACAGAACCTCCCCAAGGTCTTATGAAACCAAATGAGCTTTGTGATATCTAAGTTAGAAGAATGTTACAGCTGCTTTTCTTGAACCACTGCAGGAAACCTCATCTCCTTTCATGAGCGACTAAATGAACACAGCTCCCCACCTGTACTTCCTAATACCACAGAACGAATTCAGATGGAGACAAAAAAGCACCCTCTTACTGTCTAAATGAATTAGGCTATTGATACAACCATAACAACACAAAAACATAAAGCTTCTGTAATACTTGAAAAAACAACAAAAAATTGGGGAGGTATCTATGTTTAATTATCAGAACTGGAAACCTGTGAAAAATCATTCTTATTTCTCGTAAATCAAGTGATTTTATGGTTTCAGTTCAGAGTTTATTTACAGCTCACTCACAGAAGCTGAAAAATATTTATGTTTCAGATGTTCAGACACTTTTGCCTTTCCTCTGGTTCCTCACTGCATATTATTCATTTGTTACTTTCCATAACAAGCATCACTAATGTGCTAGCCATTTTATTAGTATTTTTTTCGGAATACAAATCATAAATTAATTTGCGCTCCCTCTGCTGGCTACTTACTCCTAACACTGAAGCAAAGTATTATAGAAATATACATAAATTGTGCCTTCTATGGGGATATTATTGGTGAAATTAGAACTGAGAAAAAAAAAACTGGAACAAGACCAATTTCCAAATAATTTTTGTATGTTGTATCTAGGGAATTCTCTGATAAATCTTGAACAGTATTACTGAAAGGACTGCTGAAAGGAATACTGGAAATATTACTGAAAGCTGGTATAAAAAGTTACCCACTGCATAAATGTAATAAATTTAATTAAATCTATTCAATGAAATTAAGTTACTAGATGAGCCTTTACATACATAGGAATTTGTTAAAACAAAGGAGAATGGAAAGAAGCAAGAAAAGTCCAAGTATGTATTTTCATCAGTTTGACTGGAGCTATGTGAACACAAATTCAAAGTTTCCTGTTTTTATGAACAACACTATTTTGCATCTTTCCATTGGAAGCCCTCTAGATATTTTATAGTTTCAGAAGTTTGTTGCAAAATAGATTAACTGCCTTTCAAAAAAATGGATTAAAGCAATATTTTTGTGAGGTCAAATCTATAACCAACCTCCATTATAAAATATTTCTCTTATATGGAAAATTTATAAGCACCCTAAGCAATTATATATAATTGAGCTCTTACATAATAGATTTCCTGTAGCAGGCACTCAAGTTTTCTCCAGTGAAGCTAACTATTATGCTAAAGTTACACGGAACAACCCAAGCATTAAATGTCAGTTAAGTTTCATTATTTAATTCACTCTTTTACCTTAGAAACTTATCACAAAACCTCATTAGGCTCAAGAAATGAATGCTAAACTATGTAGAAATGTCTTTCGCTTCTGGTTCTTCTAGCACCTAAGCCAACAAAACATCTTAAAAGCAGAGAACAAGTCAACAACACTGTATGCATCACATATGCCAAATAACTCAACTGTTTGGTCAAAACAGTCTACTTTCACATACATATACAAAAATGTTTTCAAGATGTGTTGTAACAATCATTAAAAATATTTGAATCATACTATATTTACATTATAAAACTATTTTTAATGGAACCCACACTAGTATGGGTGACTCTTCATTTGTTGCTCCATTGTGATAGGCACTGTTCTTGCAAATGAAAATAACTAGAGAGAAACAACTAAGGAAAAAGCCAGTAACTCCCGAAAAAAAGATGGGGGTAATAAATAAGCCATCAGCTCCATACCAGCGGATGAAGAGGCAGCTGATGAAGGCCAGAAAAGTTTTTGCGCAGGGTTGAAACTATCCTAGCTGGCTCTAAGCATCCAGCTTGCTTACACTCTGAGTCTGTAACACTCTGCCTTCCTCGCTGTGTCAGTCTCATCTGAAAAGACGAGCTGTCCTCAGGGAACAGCCACAGAGCTGCTTATGGCGTGGAAGAGGACACTGCGCAAGAGTCATTTTACAGCCTCTCCACACTAGACACAGACTGCCAGCTCTCCTGTGCTTGCCTGAGACTGATCTAGTCCCATCTCACTTTGCAGCAGCAGCTGTTTTATAATGCAACCATCACAGCCTCTCTTCTGCTTTGTGCCTCAGAGTGCCCAGCTGCATCCGAGCTGTGATCTGACCAGACCACTTGGCACACCACGCCACCCAGCAGAGAAGCTGCAGCGCTGAGCATGGAGGCCTGCCAGCAGATGAGAGCCCAGAAGAAGCCTTACTTCCTTGAAATGCAGCCAAACACATGACAAACTCTATGTGTGTGACACCTGCATATACCACACACCCTCCTCAGATTCACTTGCATTGCAGGAATTTTGTTCTGGATTTATACTAGAAAGTTTTAAAAATATGAAATTAATTACAGAACCTTTAAATCTTCATATCATCTGTATCCCACATATGTGTAATCTAACAGAAGGTGCCCAGTAAGTCTTGCCAATCTGATTTGGTAACACTAACATTCCCATTTTTTTAAAACGTCTTTCTTAACAACAGCAGTCAACACATTTTGTCTTCAGCACCTGCGAGACCTTGAGTTCAGGCTCCCTGTGACCCATACTTCTCCAACACAGGTTCTAAGTATGGAGGCCTCTGAAATTTCCATTCATGCTTGGCACTTGTTTAACTACACAACACCATTTAAAACAGTTCATTTAAACTAATTTGCCTCTAGCTACTCCAAAGTTTGAATATGGTTACATATACTTTGCATGAGGAAAATCCTGCCAGATGCTCATGTTTGACATGCTACAGTGTAGCAAACTGACTAGAAAAAAACATGGGAGCAACAAACGTCTATCTTGCTTTGAGAATAGCTGATTTTTTTACATTTTAATATCCCTCATTAAATGGCTTTCCTCTTCTTCCATCATAAGTAGCAATACAAACTCACACTGAACTATACAAATAATTTATTCCAATCAGAACAACTACATCAATGATAACTCATCAAACATAAACCCAGTATTTTACTGAATTGTAAAACCCAAACAATTTCTTCCCACTCTGTATGATTTTAAATATTTTAGATACATACTCCATAAGGACATAAAAATAACTCCAGTTTTACTCTCAGAAAGTATGCAGACAGATGGATACCAATATAAAAAGCACTATCACATCCCAAGTAACACAGAAATGCATTTAAGAAAATGAAAATTATCTTGACTGTTAGATTAAAGAAAGTCTAATGAGGAAATCTGTAACTGCTGAAGAGAAAATAAAACCATCACCTCTTCAGTAATACCAGTATAATAATTAGTTAAGTGGATTAAAAGGACCATATTGGATAATAGCAGGTATTAAACCTGGCCTGTAGGTTCTGAACGTAAACCCTGAATGTAGGGTTCTTGCTCTCCATAAAATTTGAGATGACAACTAAGCCTGCTGTTTATGCCATTACAAAGTGCAACAACTATATTTATTCCATATGGCCTGGTTCAGAAACACACATACATATATGAAAATAGCAACTTTTATTACCTAGAAATGCAAAATATGGGACATAACATAACCTGTACTGAGGCACCAAAAGTTGCTATAAAAACACAACCTTTACATAATGTTATGAGTTCTTTAAAAGCAAAGATATTAACAAATTTGACTATGGACCAGCTGTTATCTGCATTGCAAAAGGACCTAGAATTGGCTACTGAGATCAGAAAACCACTGTTCAAACCATCACAGGAACGTATAAAAAGGAATATTGAAAATTCAGTACTCCTTCATATCACTACACATTATCTTATACTCTTGGACAATTGCACACTCCACAACTTCCAGCTTGTCAGAAAAATCCCACTCCACGTACATGCTCCTCTCCCATATAATCTCTTCCCTTTCTGTATTAAACAGCTAATCTGTGTAAAAGAAAAACTGGGCAGAGTATTTCTTTCCTTGCTTGTGCGAGACTAATCTCTTCTCAGTAATATTCTGGTCTTTCTGGCCTAAGCTCAAATAACCTGAAGTTAACACCCACGCGAATGAGGATCAGGTAAAAAGAAAAAGAAAAAAAAAATACCTGAAGTTTTTTATAGCTGATTTTTTTGTGTGAGTAGGTGCAGCTGCACCAATATAGAAAGGAGTACTCAATGTCAAGCTATAAATAGTTCCTGCTGGAAGCTTAATAGCTCTGCCTCTGCTTCCTCAGAGCACAGGCAATAAACTATCACTATTGCATTTTTACAATTCAGGAACAAACAGATTTAACCAAAAATGTTTCTATTTCTACAGCAAATCCAATAAAAGAAACATATTTATGCCATATATAAGGCTCTGTTTATAGAGTATACTCACATTTGAAATAAAAAGACCTGAAATTGTAAAAATATAATACTTTATTCACTTTAGAATTCTACTTCCAAGAAAATGAGATGACTCAAAGTATACAGCTATTCATTAAGACATTTATGAAAGAATTATTATTTATGACTCGGACAATACTCCTACTGCCCTTTATACATCTGCTCCCGGTAGAAACCTAACATCAAAATCAGCTTTGTAGAAAACAATAAATTCACTTTAGATTCCTTTGGACATAAGAGTAAAGGGGAAAAAATACAATTTGCTTTTAATGAAGACACAAAACATACATGGCAATACATACAACAGTCCAGAATAAAATGTTGCAGTAAAGGCAAAAGTGGTAACTGCTTTCAGTGTTTCACAAGCTGTTTCCACTTTAGTTGCACATATCACTTCTCAGCCATTGTAAGGCCACTAAGTTGGTTTGGTTTTCTATAGTCTAGCTATTCCTATGGGATCTCAGTTCCAGTACAGAACTCATGGATACCTCTATAAGCAGCTAGAAGTAAGTCACAGCATACAGAGCTACTGCTCTGCCACATAATCAGAGACAGCAGCAAGCTGTCAGCAGGAAACAATTGGAACATAGTTTTCAAATAAAATAATGAAACAGATAACGCATCGTTTAAAATTATTAATTTAGTAGTACTTAATTCACATTTCCTTATATAAAGCCTCTATAAAAAGAATCTTCTGTATTACTACCTAAAGAGAGAAAAATCAGGCATGTATTAATTCCAGAACTAAGGATAACTCAAGATACACAAATTTCAACCTGACATCCACTGGATTTTTGTGCAGCGCAATTATACCCCACTTAAAACCCACAGTCTGTGAAAAGCAGAGAAGAAACTTAGCTGTGTGTCTAGATGAATACCTGAAATGACAATATTTTTATCTTTTTGTGGTAATGCACAGTATTTATACCCCAACCAGAAGCTGTGATTCTCCAGAGAAGTGGTACACAAACATTTAATTAAGCACTATCATAGCACAAAGGCACAACAGGGACAAAAGAGAAAGAGCACAGACCCTGGGTTACTCTGAGTGTCCAATCTCCTGTCCTGGAAGCAGTGTGACCATGACAACACAGTACAGTACTTCTCCATTTAAGTTGTTGTGGACAAAATTCTATTATGTTAGTCACACTTTGGAACAACAAATATGAATACTGTACAACATAGTACAGGACCTCAGTTTAGCTTCCCAGTTTGAACAAACAACAACATAGAAATCATGCTTACTCATGAGCACCATTTAGACAAGAAGTAATTATATCATACTGACTTTTCAGATTCAGCGCTCTGAGCTCAGAATAAGTTCAATGGCTTTCTAGACAGAAATTGGATTTACTACACAAAGCAGTTTTGCAACAAGACTTTGTTAACAGCTGACTTCAAGAAAATACTGCTTGCCAAAAAGCTTACCTTTCTCTCTTTCAGTAACTTTTTGTAGCCACTGGTTCCCAGAGACAGAAGCGTAATGAGGACATCTAAAGAAGGAGACGCAGATGCTCTTCCTGAAAAAACCCCCAATATACAGATTAAAGTGGCAAAAATAAATTTCATGTGAAAGAAAGCTGATAATCAAGTTTTCTACAGTTATTTTGTATGGCTGAAATCAGTCCATGAACCAGTTACCTGGATACATTTTGCTGATCTCCTGAATGAAGGACTCGTTGAAGCCAGCAATGATAGCACCACCTACTGGAACCATAAAATTTTTGTCCAAGCTCTGAACAAAAGCATCTATTCTGCCAACTCGAGCACCCTTTATCAAAAGGACAAAAAATAAAATCCACAGCACACATTAGAAAAAAAGGAAACGTGATAGCAGCATAATTATATAAAATTAATATTATATTAGCAGCATATTATATAAAATAAATATAATTCCTGAAACTCTCAGATACTGCATTTCTGATCAAAACATAACAATCATGGTATTACCTTTTTCAGCACTGCTTACTATTAGTACCGTTGTCTGCTTACAATAGTACCTTACAAATTCCCATTTTTCTGTGATTTAAAGTATCAGTTTTAGTTCCTGAAAGTCTAAGTGTAGCTCCTTTTCAACAAACACCAAAAAGAAACCCCTCAAAATTTAATGGGAATTATATAGTTTAAACTGTTCAACCCCAAACACTTTTCACAACTCTCACAATAAAAGGCTACAAGTTCATGCTTCATTAGCAAAGCTTTTTTCAATACATATATAAATTTGCAATAAACAAACAGGCTTGTTACAGCACTTGTTCTTCTAAGGCTGCTTTCAGAATCAAGATTCAAGTAAATTCTTATAGAAGACATCCCCCACATCCTTATACCTAACTACTCATATTTTCAAAGGAAAAAATGTAGATTCTGCAGTACATCTTCAATTTGAGTAGCATGAAACTATGAACCGTACAATTAAAAAGTATGCAGCATAAGAGAACCTGAAAAGTAGGTTAAACTCCATACATATTAAAATACATGCAAATACATACATTTTTAAGACTACATACTAAATGCAAGAAGTAGAAACAGAGTTAATACCTATGGCAAACAGACTGAAAAAATCAGAGCCAACTAAACCTCATTCATTAGTTCTATGTTTTGATAGCTTAATGCACAGGAGATAGGAAGAAGCACTCCAAGTTTGTCAGCTTTTTGATGGGAACATGAATGCCAGCAGCTACCATTTGATTTAATTGACAGGAGACCACCAGAGGAAAAGCACAACATGAAATGGTCTCAAAAGATTTTCCTGTGGTACTCTTGCAAGTTCTATTCACACTGTGCTCAGCATGTACGTACTCCTAAGTATTCATTAATAACTACTTTCTCATAAACAGAAAATTTTCTAGCGCATAAAATAAATTTTATAAAAAAATGTAAAAAAAATTAGAGCTCAAATGTATACATTTGCATAAGTAAGGAACAAACAACCTACCGAGTCTACAAAAAATACATCAACAAACACAGTAAAAATTCTATTTTTAGCATTATAGTCTGAAATGTTTTCATTAGAACATTTAATGCAGCAAAACCCAGCACTTCCACAGCCTCATTCATGTTAGTTTCTCACTAAGCTTGTGCAAGTTAAATACAACAAACATGTACTAAGTACATTACAAATAAAGCATATACCATTTTCTATTTCATAAATTCCCTCAGTCTTTCAAGATTTAGAAATGCCAACATGATGTTTCTGTCACAACTGTACATTAAGCTCGTCTGTGTCCTGTTAGTAATGTCTTGGCAATCAGAAAAAAAGATGACCACCATATTTAAAATTACTAATCGTGCAGGATCCTCTGGATTCCATTAAAATTTAACCCCTATTCTTTTGAACAGGTAACAGAAAAGAGAATACTGAAGAACAATGCACATACAATACAATGTGGAAAAATGCAAGAATTCTGTTTCGTGACTGATCTTAGACATCAAGCAACATCCTCTTCAAACTAAACAGTAACAGAAGTTAAACTTTTTTGAACATAACATTGAATTTAAACCAGTTTCCTCAGCCATTCTCTGTGCCAACAATATTTTAACAGTGACAACATCTATCAAGTGCTGCTGTAGAATCCTGTACCTTCAATTGAAAATCTGTAACTCATCCTGTTGAAGGTTTAATTTCTATTCAAGTATGATCCACTATGCCACTTTTAGTCAACAACCTTAGCAAGTATTTTAAGAAAGCTTATTAAGGACATTTTTCCATTATGAAAGACACATGAACATACACAAAACCTAAATAAATTTAGGATTACATAAAAAGTACATAATAGAAACAACTATTACATTTAAATTCTATTTTTGTCTGTTTTGCTTTCTCAGAAAATTGTTCAAATAGCAGACATGCATGGGATTACTCTCAAAGCTACAAAGTATCTGATAAAATTTGCTAGGTTGTCTACAATCACAGATTTACTTATACTTGCTAAAAATATTGTTGGAAATACACAGCTCCTACCTGCTGGATAAGATGCATACATTTTGAAGACTGAACTCCATATGCATTGTTGACAATATGTGGAATGTCATAATTAGCACAAATCACAGCCAGTTCCTCCAGCCTGTGAGCATAAAATTGTAATTTAGAGAAGCATTGATTACTGTAGCTCATCTTACAAGTCAGATCATTAAAAGACTGAAAGGTCTACAAGGAAGTCAGAATGAGAAAAGTAACTTTTTTGATTAGTATCTCAAGGCAGTATTTGTCATCTTAAGCTATAAAACTTAAGATGAAAATTCTATTGGCTTTTACATATATTGCAAATTGTTGATCTAGCCTGAGATTTTTCTTGCTTCACTTTAAGTTTTGACTGGACACCAGTAAACATATCCCAAACTATTCTGCTTTAGATATAAGCTTTTTTTTTTTGTCACTTTAATGTTAACTAACATAGCTTCAGGTAGTCACTTTTTTCTTTTTCTCTAATATTCAATGTAAACAACAGTCTATAGTAGTTTCAAGAGTGTCTTGGGAATCAAAAGCATCCTATAACAGGAAGTTTTTCCATGTTTCTGTTTATTTCAAAGAACTAGTATTTTGACCCTTTGGCTGGAATCTCACTCGCATGTTTCAGACAAACTGATTAAAAGAAAAGAAATTCTTTAAAGGAATGGAGAGCCCTCAAATGTTTGAATATGGACATCAACAAATTGAAAGTTTGTTCAGCTGTTTCCTCTTCACTTGCCTTTAGAACCCCCCTGAAATCACAGTGAGAACAACCTGGATTGATTAATCAGTCAAATTAGGGTTTATGTGAGCACACTGATCATTTGAAGTAAGATCCTTTGGCATTTTAAACATATATATATGCAGTAGCCTTTTCTGAAGCACTCCAATCATGCTACATTTTTAAAAAAATTACTCATGATTTTCCCCAAACTTTTGAATCTATTTCAGAACTAGAATCTATTTGAAAAAATTAGGATATATAAAATAGTTTAAAGTGACGATAAAGGTAATATTACCTTTAAAAAAAAAATCAGGAAACTCTACTTCCAATGCATTTTTATTCTATCTCCTTCTGTACAGCCTCTCACTGTAATTTACTGACATACATATAAAATGTGACAGAGTATGAAAACATTTTCCAAGAGGTGACATTCCTTTGCATTCTATTTCTATTACATTGTCTAGTATTGTTCTGCAATGCAAAATTATGCTGCAAGTGTCATATTAAATTTTCTGAACATCAACCCTTAGGAAATCATCATCACCATATTATGCTTAAAAAAATCAAAAGTACTTCATGATTAGGAAAAACCAGCAATATAATGTACATATTGATCTTCTACAGTCAAGATATCTGTCAGGAGCTGCATGTCCAATAATTTTTCACATTTATCAACACAGAATCACAAAATATTCTGAGTTGGAAGGGACTCACAAGAATCATCAAATCCAACTCCTGGCCCTGCATAGCACCATCCCCAAGAGTCACACCATGTGTCTGAGAGCATTGTCCAAATGCTTCTTGAACTCTGCCAGGCTTGGTGCTGTGACCACTTCCCTGGGGAGCCTGTTCCAGTGCCCAACCACCCTCTGGGTGAAGAACCTTTTCCTGACATCCAACCTAAATCTCCCCTGACACAACTTCAGGCCATTCCCTTGGATCCTGGCATTGGGACCACAGAGAAGAGACCAGTGTCTGCCCCTCCTCTTCTCCTCACGAGGAAGCTGTAACTGCAATGAGGTCTCCTCAGTCTCCTCCACGCTGAACAGACCAAGTGACCTCAGCCACTGAGACATGGCTTCCCCTCATTTACAGAATACTTGAGGAAACATAACAATATGCAGGGCAATGCTTTTGCCTTCTGATCTGCTGGTTCTTAATCAGACTCATTCTTCACCTTCTAGAGACACTCAAAGGAAGATAGTTGCTCTCTTACAGGCTTCTTTTCAAGTGCAGGCAGAGAATTTCACCAAACTAGAAACACAGAGGGTGTACAGCTATGTATGTTCATCTTTGTCACCTCCTGAAAATTAAAGGAGTAATAACCTATCTTCTACAAGTACTGAAAACAGAAAAGTCTTTTTTCCTAAAAATATTCTATTGAACAATTGGATGCATTTTGCATTACAGAGTGAGAATGCTAAGGTTTGAAGGGAATGTGTTAGTACAGCACCTGTCTGAACCTGCACCTGCTTCCAAGGCCTAGAACGCAGCATTTAAAGTGCTACTAATCATATCATAAAAATAAAGCATTAATGTAAATTGGCTACTGAAGTTCTAAATAGTCACAAATAGAGAAATATTTCCCAGTTTATTCTTCCTCTCTTTCTCTCCTGTTTGTTAAAGTCAATGAAAAGAAAGCTTTGTTCTTTTTTTCTACTACTGAAAGTAAAAAGATACAGAATTCTGCTAAGTACATAAACCAACTGAAAAGGACACTTTTTCCGTTTGGTTCTCTTAAATACAGTAGTTTTAGAAACACCTCACAGCAACAGCAGGTAAAATACTGTCCGAAAACTGATGCCTCTCTGAGAAAGAGAGTTTATACACTAGAGAATTACTCCCACAGAGTCAAACAATACTTCAAAGGAAAGCCATAGGTACAGTAGCCATAAAACTACTTAAAATTTTAAAACATGGCTACCACAACTAAATAAAGCCTTACAAATGCAGATATTTAAAAAGAGATATTTAAAATTGCACCCTCCAGAAATGCTGTCAGGGTTTTCCTTCCTATAGGAAGATGAAGGTTATGGCCTTCAACAGTTGACAGTTTCCTTTAAACAGAAAGTACATTCAAATCTTCCTAGATCTGTGGTATATCATAACATAGTGCCACTACCTAATAATTCATCTCTTAGTTGTAGAGGACAAAACAATCGCAGCATGTCAAAACGAGGAAGCAGATAAGGAGAAGATTCATTTACCCAAGCTATAAAACAGACCATTCAATTTTGATAGCTGTGATTTAAGTTAGCCAATAAATCTGCAAGTCAACTTCAAGCAATGTTCATAGTATTCTGACAGAATTATATGGTTTTAACTCCCATCTTTCCCTCTAGCAACTAGGTTAACCTATGATAAATACTGGGGGTTTTTTTGAGGTACGAAAAGAGAGTGACTTCGCCACATTTCAGAGTCAATATTATTTCTTTCCTGTGCTTGTGAATAGTCAACTAATTTTTCCAAATAACAAAGTAATTAACAAAGAAACACACACTGCAGAGGAATGCTAAACAAGTGTTTTCAATTTCATGATAAACTAAAAACAGTTGAAGAGCAATTACTAACATTTAAAACCATGTTTAAAAAGTCATCTTATTAATACTTCCTACTTCAGCGTACTACATACAAGCCCACAAAAATACACCTGTTCAGTTGTAAAACCTAAGGGACCTGCTTTTTGGTACTTATTTTCTTAAGCAAATAGAGAAAGCAGGTTTTGCAAATGGTCATTTTGGACAAATGACTCGATATACCAAGTACTTCAGGCACCTGTACTCCAGCAGGTCACCTTCAGATTGAGAAGTATTTCATAACCAACGCACAGGTTGAAATAATGTGTCAAATGTACTGTTTCCTCTCTATAACTACAGTGTTCATCTCAGCTTCAGCTAGAGCTCGAATGACATCTTTGTAGCAACTTCAGAAGTTATGTGCATGGACACATAGTATTAGGAAAGAATGCAGTGTATTTTAAATTTGTTTTAATGGTCATTTAGCCGCTGGAAATTACAAGTAGCATCATCGTGCAATCAGGCAGCAAATGGTGAAACCAAGGCAATGCAGGCAAATTGGATGTTATAGTCATACAACACATCTGCCCCAGATGCTTCCAAGAGTTTCCCTTTATCAGTGTATCTTAATTACCCTTATAAACATCAGTATAATACAGGAAAGAGCAACTCAAGCAGACTTTAAATTTAGCTGTACCTTTTTTTTTTTGTAACTATTAACAGCCTAGGAAAATCCATCATAGGCTGGAGGAGAAGAGTAAAAAAGGCAACAGTAACATTAAAACATGGCATTAGCTATGGAGCTACATTTCCTGGATTATGTCTCTCTGAGAGTCTACTTTTACTACTTCCATGAAATTCTAAGAAAACCACTAGCAAAATGACACTAATTTCACCACAAGATATTATCATTAACCTCACCTATATGACAGAAGAAAAACCTTCTGTGCAATTCTCACTTTTTAAATATATTTTTCTGGAAGGGGATTAAAGTACCTTTACTAATTGTTGGCAGAAGCAATTTTAGGAAGATGGATGGTCAAAACATAGAGGTGTTGGTTGGTTGGGTTTTGTTTTTGTTGTTGGGGGGGATGTTTATTTGTTTTTACAGTAACAAATAACACACTTCCTACAAAGACTGCTTACCTATCAGGTACCCTTGGAGCAAAGCAAGATGTTGTAGAATGCACACAAAGAATATTTTCAGCACCAAGAGCCTTGATTTTGGCCTCCACTGCTTTGAGGTCTGTCCGCAGCTCATCACCTTCTAATACATTTTCTATCACCACTGGCTCAAAACCTGACAAAAAAAAGCAAAACCTGAATGTAACTCAACAAATCGCTGACTAATTGTGGGGGTTTAGTTCCAGTATACATTTTAAAAAAATTCATGCTTCTGTTGTTTTAATAGATTCTAACAGAAAAGACTGTGCAAATCAGACAGATTGTCACCTTTTGATCACAATTCTTGGACACAAGTTTTTGCATAAATTTTAGAGAGAGATATTTGAACTGTGAGCTTTGGTTTTACGTAATTCTAAGAACAGCAAATTCGGCATCTTACTCTGAGGGCGAACTGTAACTTCCTTAGTATTATGCTCAGACTTGACTGCTTTATACACCTCTGTACCACAGCACACACCTGCATTTTGCAAGGCATTAGGAAGACAGCATGCATGTCTTAATTATTTGTTGGAAATCAGGAGTGCAGAAATAAAGCAGAACTACCATGCATTAGGCCTTTTTTGTATCTTACTACAAGGATATGAATTGATCACTCTGACAGTTGGAAGCTTCATATCTGTTAGAAGAACACACACTGTGTAATCAATCAGCTACCCTCTTACCTGCAGTTATCATTGATTTAAAGCAAGATTTCTGGTCTATACGTGGCCAGATAATGTATTTTGCCTTTGGTCTCCTGTGCCTCAATGTTAAAAAACACAGAGTTAGACTCATGCCTGTTGCCATAGGAACCACAAAGCAACTGGTCACTGTCCGGACACCTGCACACAAAAAACAAGCCAGAAATTCACATGATGAACCCACGATGCAACTTCACGAACAAGTGAGATTTTTCAAATTTACACCTACCAGCCAGTTTTATAACATCCAAAACTACTGAATTAGTAAGTTTGTTCAAAAGGCTTGAACCTGCAGCTTTAGGCTGTACTGCAGAAATATCACCTGATCTTCCAATTCCATGGATCAATCTGAACAAAAGAAATTGAAAACACATATCAAGTTTTTTCACATTGCAAAGCCATAATTCTTGCTGACTGAAGAGAACTTAATTTGATAAACAATTGTGGAAAACTTTGTATCCAATGCAACATCAGTATCTGCCACAATGAATTCCATTTTAACAAACTATATATATTTGTATGAAATTTTTTTAACAGTAGATTAACAATGTTGCTGCATGCAGGTAAAAACTTTGAGAAGACCCATAGATAGCATCAACACCTTTAGCATCTGGCAGGTTTCCTTTTAAGTGTACCTCAGCACTTCTTGATGTTTGTCAAAATAGCATTATAAATGCTGACATGTTTAGACATACAACCAAGGAAAACAAAAAATGAGTTGTCTATAGTGTACTGTAGCATAGGCATAGTGGTATTATAGATACTCCCTTGACAAATGCTTCATCTCCATAAGGCAAGGAAATAACATATACTGTGACAAATATATATACAAAGCGATACATATCTATATATACACACATTTATGTATCTCTTTGCCCATCTTATACATCTTCACTTCATCTATCATTTTGCTGTTCAATGTTATCTATCATGGAATACCGTGTCTCTCTGCATTCTGTTTATACATTATGGTTATAAACTGCATTTATAAATATTGAACATTATTTGGTTCAGGAGTGAGGATCCTGAAGTAATTTATAAAATACAAGCTTACAGAACTAACTTTACCCATGGCTGAAATGCAGCAGCTGCTCAAGTAAGCTAGTAACAGTATACACCTACTTACGGCTTTAATTCTGTTTTTGTCTTGGCAACAGAGTAAAATGCAGTCTAATGAGTGTATGACATTCAGAAGCGTGGTTTTACAGCTTAAATTTATTTTCCTGTTCAAAGTTCTAACTTGAAATCAACAAACATTTGATAATTAATTAAAATTTACACATAATCTTCACTCCACCTAAAATATTTTCTTCCCTCATTCCTGCTATGTTCTTAATAGCTGTCTTACATCAGTACTTTTTATTTTGTGCACATATGTACTCCTTCCTAAGGACTAATCCTCCCTGAGACTGACCCTTTATTAAGCTAAAAGGAGAGACAGCTTGAAAACCATCTCCTGCTACCTCCATCACTCCCAAAGTCACCTGCAAAACTTATTGCAGAAATAGGTGGAGGGGAGGACGCCTTGGTGTTGCTGACACTCACAGGTGAAGCGAGGTGCCAGGTGGCACAGCTGCATGGGAACAACAGAAGCTGAACGCCAGCTCAGGCTCCCTCTGGCCAGAAGCCAGGCATGCTTTCTCCAGCGCTGTCCAAAAGCAGAACTCCCTCAGATATTCTCCCCTCCCCTACCATGCATATCCTAGTCTAGAGAGCTGTACACAAAACTAAAGAAGGCAAACTGATGTACTACTGGACTTCGCCATGCATTTTTCATGATACTGCAGGGCTTATGAAAGCCATCAAGCCTAAGTAACTCAACCTCCATATGGTTAAGCTTACTAAATTTCTGGCCTCTGATATGTTTTTGTGTTTATCTTTCAAGGAGAAAGATCCTGGAACTTTCACTTTGTTTCACTCCTGTCAGATAAAACATCACAGCAAGGTACTCAGCAAAGAACTCAAAGCACATACAAAAAAGTACATTGGTAAGGAAATTAACACGGCGCCTCTAAAATTACAGCATCCAACACACCCAGCAAGTGTCAGAAAGGCTACAAGCTAATAAAAGCTCTTTTTTACTTTAGAGATCTCCTTACTTCATATAAAATCTATTATAGATGGACTGGGGTTTCATCTGCCTATCAACTAATCACATTATAAAGCTATTAACAAATAAAACACAAATAGCTGTTCATTATCAATGTTCAATATCGTGCAACTACAGTGTACAGTAATTTTTAATAATGTACAGATGAAAAGCTGCACCTTGTTATAAAAGGCATGTAATGCATAGATTATTTTTAAACAGTAAGATCTCTGCTTCCCTTGCAGAGGACAACTCAACAACTTCAGCTTCTACAAATTTAGCATATGGGACATAATCCTGACAAAACATTTTTGCTTCTTTTAAGACTTTCTAATGAGTTATTAATGAAAATTTAATATAGAAAGTGGTATCAATTAAATTATTGCATTATATTATTTTCCTCAAATGCTATCAAGGTCTTAGATAAACAAAACCACAATAAAATATGCCATTGGAAAGCATTAATAATAAACCTGAATAATTCAAATTGTCAATAATTTGTACCTGTAATGCCTTCGGGCAACAAGTCCTGACACCACTCTTCCTTCCCTCTCACCAACACCACAGTTGCCCAGGAAGTTATTGCTATCCATTATAGCAAGTTCATGAAGAAACAATTCAATGGTGCTTTCATCCCATCCATCTTCAGGACATTTCCCCTTAATAATATAAAGGTAAATATGAAACTTGGAAATGAAAAATGAACAAAACTTTATGTAACTTGTTTGATTATTGTTACCCTTCTTTCTCATGCTAAACAGCAGATTGTATTTTCATTATGCTCTTTTATACTATCTAATGTTATGAACCGGTATTCAGAGAAAAGTTAAATAATGATTTTTCCATGTATTAAGTACAATTACATTAGCACATCCCGACATTAAAACAATCAGGATATTTTTCACCTTCAGGTGTTCTTTATGGTACACACAAAACCACTGCAGGGCATACATGTTAATTACTCCCTATAAGACTATAGATTATTTGATGTATTCTCTAGACATGATGTACAACTACAAGAACTCAACAGAGAAAACTGCACAAAAAGGAAGATATTCAGATATTAGAGAACCAAAAACACGAGCAGAAGGGAAATACAATTTTAATGTAACACATCTTCCTATCTACACATTTTCCTTTCTAGTTATTATCTAACAGGGAAGGAAACCATTTCCAAAATATGTCAAAACCTGCAACCAGAAACACGCTCTTTCTTGTGCTCTTTACTGCATTAACAACTGCATCCATCTTCGCCAACTGCAAACAAGATTCTCAAAGGACAGGGACCCATAAAACCATGGATATTTTTATAGGTCCAGAGGTTTTTTCACATGCCCCAGCAACAAAACAGCCAGTTCATTAAATCTGATTAGTTTCTGAAGTGTGATATCAAAGTTAAGTTGGAAACAGCAGATGACATGACTGAAGATGCTCAAGAACTGAAATATTTGCTAATTCATTGACAATGATTTTTATACGCTGGAGGCAATGAAATACATTGCTTTGGCACCTTACATCTATCAGTTTTTACCTCATGTAACAATGTACTAATATCTTCCTGTTTTTAAACCTTTATTTAACTGTTCGCTGGGCCTTTCTCGGCAAATGTACAACCCAGGACGGTAATTTTTTTTTCCTCCCAAACGCGACCTTTCACTCTGCGGCTCCGTAAGGCTTCTGCCATCACGGCAGCGGCTCTCCGAAGCCACCGGCCGGACACCGCGGTGGCGCCGTGCCAGAGGGCAGCGAGTCCGCGGCTCCCGGGCGGCCTGCGCGCTCACGGGGCTGCGCGGGGCCGCCGCGGCCCGGCCCGGCCCGGG